>RXON01002210.1:0-83001 GCA_009667805.1 Leptobrachium leishanense | reverse complement strand
AAACAAGCAAGTATTTGAACAGTTATCTGTTCAGTAAATATATTAATGAGGGGACTTTACTTTTTTTCCACTAGTCAAAAAAACCTTAAATGGATATGACAGTTATAGTGTCACAATTGCTCTCCTGCTCACCTTTCACAGCCGTAATGGGGATCCTTTAGGACAGACTTCTAGGTTCTAATAGCTCAAACGGTCAGGACCATTTAACCCTAAAACTCCCAATCTAAAGTACTGCCCAGCACCAAATGACTTCGAGACCAAATGATTACTGGGCAAAAACAGATTAACTATTAATTAACAGGCAAGTAACATAAACATACACACAGACAGTAAAAGAAAACAGAATACAATACCAAGAAGGAATATAATAAGAAGAAGGTAGAGGGTAATCCTACAACGAATTAAAATCACTAAGAGGTGCATGTAAAATGAACAAATAGTATTTGAATCAATTCACGCACATCAAAAAACAAGATCGTTATCACCGTTCCATGGGTGCCTAGGACCTGGGGTATGATTTCCTCCACAACCGGTGCACTTCAGGAACAATCAGCCAAGACCAAAGATTCTCCAGTCAAAGGATTTTATTAATAAAAATAAAAATAAAGATAAGACTGCTCACGCTCGACGCGTTTCATCAAAAGACTTCATCAGGAGCAATATGTGCAGTCATAAGTACATGGTTAAAAAATAAAAGTGTATAGAAATCAATTCTGAACATCGCCATTTTATAATCACATTCATTAACGATTGGTCAATTAAACCCCAAACAGCCCTCCCTTATTCATCACAATCACATCAGCCTCGTTCCCGTGGTGTTTTCTCCCTCCACCGAAAACATGGCGCTCGGGATCCCACTTCCTCCACGGCATCTGCCCGCCTATTTCCTCGATTAAGTATTTCTCATGCGACGCCTTTAATTTAACAGCGCATCTATGTCACAGCATTTTTCTCTAGAAGACCCGGCGTGTATTTTCTTCGTATCCTTCATGCGCTTGCACAGGTGTCCACGTTTTCATACCAGACTGGGAAGACTGAATAGTCATCTTTTATTCCATTTTAATTCTAAAATCTCCTAATAAAAACAAAAACATATATTTCCCCGATATACGGGTTTTATGTCAATAACAACTCTTTTGACATTTAAACATTGATCAGGCACAGAAGTATTAGAAATATTTTAATTTCTTTTGTGTTTTTTTTTGTAACAACCAGCAAACATATAACATGGTCAATTAATTATTCATATAAGACAGCAAATATCCATATCCCCATTTAACCCTTCAGGAGCCATACACTTAAGTGTATGGATCCAATAAGATTCTCTTTGAGCCAACCTTTTGCTTCTATCCCCTCCTCTCCAATGTGGTTCAATTTTCTCTAGTCCCATAAATTTTAGGTCTCTAAATTTAAAATGTGGACAGCTATTGCAGTGTACGGGTACCGAATGATTATCTTTTTTATTCTTAATATTATTAAAATGTTCTAGCACACGTGTTTTTAATTTTCTTATGGTTCGCCCCACATATTGTTTGCCACACGGGCAAGTCAGCATGTAACTTACATACTCAGTCTCACAATCTATAAATTAATTTATCTCATATTCTTTGTTGCTGTGCTTCTAAACTTCTTTTTCGGATCTTCCTTCATTTCCCTACATGCATTACATTTTGAGCAAATTTTAAAACCTTTAGTTGTTATCAAATTTCTGCATTCTATCGGATGTGTAGCACTAGGGGCCAATGAATTTTTAAGGGACCTTGTTTTCTTATATATCAATTGCGGCCTCTCTGGTAAAACTTTCTTTACTATAGGGTCTGCTAATAAAACATTCCAATGCCTATTCAGAACTTTCTTTACTTCTAAAAAATCGCGATTATATTCAGTGATAAAAGCACATTGTGCATTACTAGCTTCCACTTTATTTCTTTCTCTTGGTCTTAATAAACACTGTCTGTCCATATCCATAACTTGATCGATAACACTATCTATGTTATCTTCTTCATATTTCTTGACCAATAACTTATTCTTAATTGTTCCCATTTGACCACTGAAATCCTCTATTTTAGTACAGGTACGTCTCACTCTTATTGCTTGGCTTTTAGGAATTCCTCTAAGTCAAGGCCGATGAAGACAACTGCTCCAATGAACAAATCCATTCCCATCGGTTGGCTTGAAAAAGTATTTGCTCTTGACCTTCCGATCTTCATTAATCTCAAGAGTGAGATCCAAAAAATCAATGGTCTTGTTGTTAAACACCGGAGTGAACTTAAGTCCAAAATCATTTTCATTTAAATATGGTAAAAAAGAAGAAAAAAGAATTCCTCCCCACCTTTCCAAACAACTAAAACGTCATCAATGTACTGATGTCAGAGCACCAGGCTCGCCCCCGATACTGGGAACCCCAAATATTTTGGTTCTCTTAGTAACTCATGTAGATGTTCGCATAGCTGGGGGCGAACCTGGTGCCCATGGACATACCATTGGTCTGCAAAAAATAATCTTTATCAAACAGAAAAAAATTATGATTTAAAATAAAGAAAATTGAGTCAAGTAAAAATGATTTAATTTCTTCTCCCAGATTTAAATCCAAAGACAAAGTTTCTCTTACTGCTTCAATTCCACGGTCATGTTTAATGACAGTGTATAAGGACGTAACGTCTAAAGTGCCCCAGCTATAATCATCTTTCCAATCTAGTCCTTCCATATCTTGTAATATATGTCTTGTATTTTTAATATATGATCTCGCTTGTTGAGCATATGGCTGGAGATAAGAATCCACAAAAGCTGAAAGGTTAGCTGTCAATGAATCTATCCCACTTATAATCGGGCGTCCAGGTGGAGTCAGCAGATTTTTATGGACCTTTGGCAAATAATATAAAATAGGTGTAACTGGATGTAACAGAAACAAAAAGGAAAAATTATTTTTATTTATAATTTCTTTTTCGAGAGCTGTGGAAAGCAGTATCTGTAGTTCCCTCTGGAACCTCAATGTTGGATCTCCACTCAGTGTCTTATAAGTATTCTTATCTGATAGTATTCGTTGAGCCTCCTGTTCATATTGTTGTCGTGGTAATAGAACTATGCTGCCTCCTTTATCTGCTTCTCTAATGATAATGTTTCTATTTTCGCTCATTTCCTTTAAGATTTCTCGTTTATTCTTACTCATATTCTTTTGGTCATACTTCTGGTATTTTTTATTTTTACCTTCTGTAATTTTCTCCAAGTCTTTACACACCAATTGATTGAAAGTTTCCAGGTACGGACCTTTATCAAATACGGGGAAGAAAGTCGATTTTGGTTGGAATCTAAATTTTTGATTTTTATTATTTGTATCAGTCCCTAGGGAACTAATATCTCCTCTTTTAGCAAAAAACCTCTTTACTGTAAGCTTTCTAAGACATTTTTGAGCATCTATGAATAAGTTAAAAGAGCTTGCTCTCTTATCAGGTGCAAATTTTAAACCTTTTTCAAGAATTTTTATTTCCATTTCCTGTAAAGGGACTGGGGTTAAATTAATAATTCCTTTCTTTCGCAGATGGTCATCTATTCGTAGTCTGTCTCCTCCCCTTCTTCCTCTTGGGGCGAGTGCCCCACCCTCATCCGTTTCGACGAGGAGTTCGTAGCCAATGGGGCATACTTGTTCTGCGATTCCCATCCCCTGGATTGGCTTTGGAAGTATTGGGTTATTCTTTTGTTGTTTTGGCCTTGCCCCTTCTCTAAAAAAACATTCTGCTCTTTTTCTTTTTCTCCAAGTTTCTTATTTTTATTGGGGCTTTTTCTGTTGGTTTATGTTAATTTTAGGGGAAAAGGGATGGGATGTCTATTTAAATGATTCCCTTTCTCCTTTTTATTTCCTCCCTGATCCAACTTTCTTATTGGTTTAATCGGTGCATTACGTGATGTCTCACAGGGTAATTCAAAGAGATTCGAAAAGTCACCCCACGTTCGGTGACTTTTCATTCTCTTCAATTCGGTTCCTTTTGCCGATCCCATTTCGGTGACCCTGCGGTGTATTCAGCAAACACCACAGGGTCCCCGAATTGCAGGGAAAAGCTACCGCAAACCCGACGAAAACGAACCGCAAAACCCAGCGAATGCATGCCTAAAACCCACAAAAACATCTGGATTAATCTGCCGAAAACCACGGAAAAACCCGAGCAGGAGCCGATCACACGCACGAAGCCTCTGGAAAAAGCTGACACCGAAGACAGAGTGAAGTGAATAAATTAGGAAAACAGTTTGCATGAATGTTTGAAAAGTGAAACGCTGTTTGCAAAGAAGCTACTGAGCGAAAATGTCTGAAATTTACATATGAGGTCCAGGGAATGATAATAAAGAGGGCTGTTACATAAAAAATAAGTACAATTAAAAAAAAAAAATCTGACTTTTAAAAAAAATAATAATTCAGAAAAATGCTTAAAATATCCTAAAAAATCTATAAATAAAGAGACTCTTTACTGCAGAATTTTATAATGAACGGTATATTAGATATTGAATTAAAAAAGGAATATTTTTAACATTGAAGCCTATGGGATTCTCCTGAACAAACTTGCCGAATTAAACCACCGAATGGCAGGGCATTTCGGGAACCTTTCACTGCTGGTTTGTGTTCTCTGAATAGCTGAAGCAGTGCTTTTTCAAGGGGTTTTCACTGCCCTCGAACAGGCACCGTATGTTCAGGCAATTCGCCAGGATTTGGCGAATTGCCTGCTCTCTGGATAGCCGAATGGCAAGAAAGGTAACCGAACGCTGATTTTCAGCGTTCAGTTACCTTTCTCAAGCAATTCGGATCTCTTTGAATTGCCCTGTCAGAGTGTGGGTTCCTTTGTGATGGAATTCTATTTGGTCTCCCAAACTTGGGATATTCTCGTTGGTACCCCCACTCTGATTGTTCCGATATTGCATCCCAAACCTCCTATCGCCAACTCCCTCATATTTTCTTCCTTGATATCCCCTCTCTTTATCTCCTTTATCTCTTTAATATTTTTTATTTTTTGTTTCCTCCACTCTTTTGTCCACATCCTGTACATTCATATACATTTGTTGTTCTTCTAATTTAAATGTCTCATCATTTTTATTGATATCATCATTATTTTCTAATTGCTTAATTTACTTCTCCAACTTCTCTCTCACTTCCTTCTGATGCTCAACCAACAGACTCATCAGTTCCAAGGAACATTTTTCAAGTATCTTATTCCATTTTCCATAAATGTTTCATCATTAAGACCAAAAGCTGGGGTCTCATTTACCCTCAGTCTCGGTGGGACTAGGCTTTCTTTTAAATATTGTTCTAAATATGCGACTTCCCACCAGCACTTAGTTTCTTTAATCAGCATTTTTTCCATTTTAGAAAAATATTCATTCATGTTTATTCGTCCCACACATTGTGTGTTATTAAACACTCTTTCAAAACGATTTGATCTTTGTGCTTGGAAGCTACCATTAGGGATGAGCCGAACACTCCCCGAGTTCGGTTTGGAGCCGAACCTGAACTTTCCAAATGTTCGGATCCGAACCCGAACCCGAACTCGAACTCAATGCAAGTCAATGGGGCTGAAAATTCGGTTTTTAGAGTGCCCTCCAAGAGGGCATATATGCTAGATATTTGCCATAAAAGGTTATGGGGGTCCGGGTAGTGCCCTGGGGGACAGGAAACAAGGACAAAAAGTTTAAAAAAGACGTTTTTAAAGGGACAGTGAGTTTTCCATGAAATAAGGGTTAAAAATAAAAACGAAAAATTCCTTCAAATATCGTGCCTAGGAGGTCCCCATAACCTGCCAGTGAAGTTGCGGATTTCTAGGATGTATAGAAATATGTAAAAACAAAAAAATGACATTTCAAAAGACGGTAAATGCTTTTCCTTTAATCTATCCATAAACAACTGCTTGGGGCGGCAGTCTGTATGAAAAGAGGAGACATTTTCGGACACACAGAAAAAGTTTACTGATTTTTTGGCAGTGAAAAGCAGGAGAATGACTGGAGAATGGAAAATTCTAGGTCAAAATAGCCAAACCAGAAAAATTCTCCCATTTAGGCTAGGGTCAGACTAGCGAATTTTTAACGTGCGTTTAGGCACACTTAATCACAGCCACACTAGCAGCAAATGACGGGCAATGATGGCCAATATACGAAGTACGGTTGCACGAAAGTCCGGCTGCGCAACGCAAGTGGAAAATGAACGCATTTTTCGAGAACGCAGAACCGCTAGTACGGACGTACAGAGTGCGCTGCGTCCACTAGCGGCGTGTGTGCGTGATTTGGAGACGTCAGACCCTGCTCATGTCCGGCCAACATAACGTCCAGACACCCAAAGTTTCCTGGTTTGGATCCATAAAAAATCATGCACAAAAATGCGCATCGTATGACCATTTTGCGCATTCCGTGAAAAAATACGGCAATGCGTTCGGACGCACTTTTTGACGGTCGCTGTGAAAAATGCGTTAGTCTGACCCTAGCCTTATCTCACTTTCCAAATCGGCTATTTGGTCCAGATTGTTCTCTTTTCCTGCCATTCTCCTGGTTTTCACCTTTCTCTGAACAACCCTGAGAGAGAGGTGAAAGCCAGGAGAACTGGCAGGAGAAGAGAACAATCTAGACCAAATAGCCGATTTGGAAAGTGAGTTAAATGGGAGAATTTTTCTGGTTTGGCTATTTTGACCTAGAATTTTCACTTCTCCAGTTATTCTCCTGCTTTTCACCGCTCTCTGAATAACCCTGTGAATGGTTAATCCCGAGGTGAAAAATAACATTGCTTTAGATGTTATTTTGAATTTTTTTCAAACACCAGTTAAATGCAGCATATTAGGAAGTTTTAGGAGGGAAATTAATTCTCAAATCTCAATCAGAAGCAGACACCACCCCATCCCCTCAGTACCTCAGTATAGTGTACAATGTATCAAATTGATTACCAGACTAAAATCACCTGGTGATATGCCGTTTGTGAACAGAAGTCATTTAGAGTTGAGAATCTTTCCACGTACACATTAGTTTTTAATTCAATATCTAATAAACCGCTGCTTATAATATTCTGCGGTAAAGAGTTTCTTTATTTCTAGATTTTTTAGTATTTTTTTAAGCATTTTCTATACTTTTTTCAAAATTTCTTTTTTTTTCGAACTCGAACCGAACACACCCAAAAAGTTTGAAGTTCGTGAACTTTCGAACTGCCAAAGTTCGGGCCGAACTCCGAACCATCCGAACCCGAACAGCTCATCCCTAGTTACCATATGAGCTCAGAATATAAGCCATTATTTACTTTTAAGTGAATATATCAGTGCAGTTCACCAGGAAAATTTGAAATATGCAAAGAAGAAAACACACACTGAATCATTTAACTTATTAATGAAGATAAGATCTTCCCTCTGCGAGCTCCCGGTAACCCGTAAGCAGTATACAATAAGAAGAAGGTAGAGGGTAATCCTACAATGAATTAAAATCACTTAGAGGTGCATGTTAAATGAACAAATAGTATTTGAATCAATTCACGCACATCAAAAAACAAGATTGTTATCACCGTTCCATGGGTGCCTAGGACCTGGGGTATGATTTCCTCCACAGCTGGTGCACTTCAGGAACAATCATCCAAAACCAAAGTTTCTCCAGTTAAAGGATTTTATTAATAAAAATAAAGATAAGACTGCTCATGCTTGACGCGTTTCGTCAAAAGACTTCATCAGGAGAAATATGTGCAGTCATAAGTACATGGTTAAAAAATAAAAGTGTATAGAAATCAATTCTGAACATCGCCATTTTATAATCACATTCATTAACATAATTGGTCAATTAAACCCCAAACAGCCCTCCCTTATTCATCACAATCACGGCAGCCTCGTTCCCGTGGTGTTTTCTCCCTCCACTGAAAACATGGCGCTCGGGATCCCACTTCCTCCACGGCGTCTGCCCGCCTATTTCCTTTGAGAAACTTTGGTCTTGGCTGATTGTTCCTGAAGTGCACCGGCTGTGGAGGAAATCATACCCCAGGTCCTAGGGGTATCATCTCAGGTGTAGCAGTACTGGAGGAGGCTGCTCCCTCTAACAGAAGGGGGATCAACCCACCAAGTAAGGGGGGATAAAGAGAGCAAGTAAGCATAGACAGGTTGTGGTGGTAGGGGACTCTATTATTAACAGTAATTTGTTGCTCGCCTTAACCGGACAATTTGCTGTCTGCCGGTTGCCCGTGTTAGGCATGTGGTTGACAGAGTTGATAGATTATTGGGAGGGCTGGAGGTGACACAGCTGTCAGGGTCCATATTGGTACCAATGACAAAGTAAGAGGAAGATGGAAGGACCTGAAGAATGAGTTCAGGGAATTAGGAAGTAAACTGAAGAAGAGGTCCTCCAAGGTAGTATTTTCTGAGATACTATCTGTGCCATGCGCTACAGTAGAAAGTCAGCGGGAGATCAGGGAGGTCAATGCGTGGCTTAAATCTTGGTGCAGGAAGGAGGGCTTTGGGTTTTTGGAGCACTGGGCTCAGTTTGCATTGGGGTACAATCTGTATAGTCGTGATGGATTGCACCTGAATGGAAGAGGGTCTGCTGTGCTGGGGGACAGGATGGTTAAAAGGTTGGAGGAGACTTTAAACTAGTGGAAGGGGCGGGAGGGATACAGTAGCTTACAAAATGGAGACAGGGCAGATAGCAGAAGGGTTTCAGCTCAGACTAAGGGGGTGGAGCCGGGGGGATGGGTAATGTCAGAACAGTGGAGGCATGCAATGTAAAGTCGCAGTCAGCATGTGTGGGTAGAGACAACATTAAATGTATGCTTGCTAATGCAAGGAGCCTCAATAACAAGATGGGGGAACTAGAGACAATAGCATACACTAAGCAATACAACATAACAGGAATGCCAGAAACGTGGTGGGATGAAACGCATGACTGGGCTGTAAACTTAAATGGTTATGCATTGTTTAGAAGGGATAGGAAACATAAGAAAGGGGGTGGAGTATGTATGTAAATCATGATTTAAAGCCAAATATTACACACCTGGAAAGCGATAAGGGAAATGTGGAATCCTTATGGGTAAATATTTCTTTGGGGAGTAAACAGGGAAGTCCAAAATCTCATCCCAAGAAATCCGCCCCTGTGCCCCAATCTACGCCTACCAAACCTGCTATCAAGAACCCTCAAGTGACCAAACCAGCACTAATGTTTCACGTAAGACCACCCGTGCCAAAGTAAATAAACTTGTGCCCCCAAATCCAAGCTCTGAAGAGGATTATTACGCTGTTGAGCCCATGGAGGCTGAACACACTGTATACCCATAATTTGATCCTATCCAGCCTATGGAGTGTACCCCTTCTACAACCATGGATTATGATTCCCAAATACCCATGCAGATTGGATCTGCTCTGGCTTCTACTGAGACACCCACCATTCTCAGCCAGCAAAACAAACCACCATATTCGCCTTGCCATCCTTCATATGGTTCTAGATCAGGGGATAGAATCAGCGCTGACTCTGACGATGATATGCCGCTCCAGTATGCCCGTCATCCCCATGACGGCCCAGGTCGGCGTGCAGGAAACTTCGGCTGTACTGTGGGTACACCCTATAGAAAATCACAAGATGGCATACCTGCTTCCTATTACCTACCTGACTCTTTGGATAAAGAGTGGGACCTAAAAGGTGAGGAGCTTTATGAGAAAGCTGGAAGTACCAGGACTGCTACTCCCACCACTTGTACAATTCAAGGCTCCTATGTTCATATACCTGTTCCCTCTTCAACTGCAGTACCTAAAACTGGAGCGCCTTATCCATTATTCTGTTGTGCTACATTTACAACTGTGCCTATCCAGCCCTTAAAAAGTTCTCCCTGTTCCTTTGCCTCTGATACTGGTACCCCAGACCCAGCTCCCTCAACCACCCAAAAGGTTGAGCTTGGGAACCCTGAGACCTACGCTGATGAGAAGGTTCAGAAGAAAGTCATTATCCCAGCTGGGGTGCCCGCTGCCGAGACAACGGTTCATGCTAAGGTGCCCATTACTAAGGTGCCCACTGCCGAGCCTCCGGTACATGCCAAGGTACCTGCCGCTAATGTTTTCTTATCTACCAATGTGTCTAATGTCAAGACTTCATGTCCTACAGAGTTACCTGTTATCCAGTCTCCGGTCCTTACAGAAATATGTGACACCGAGATCCTGGTCTATGCCAAAGTACCACATCTCTTGACAGAGGCTACTGAGGTTGGTCAGAAAAAAAGAACTGTTGAGACTTCCACTGATGTGACCACTGAATCCATCACTACTCAAGATTATGTGACTATTGTCTCCTCTGTCGCTATACTTACTGAACAGGTTGGTGCCCTTGCCCAAAACGTGAAAGATCTCCAGTGTAAACATGTATTCGTACAGAACATGCTGCTAGATGCGAACATCATTGTCTTACCTCCACTCCTAGATTCTGCTAATGCCACCACCTCTACTATCCGTGTACCCAATCCGAGTACTTCCTCATATGAATCTGTCAGAACCCCTGTCTGGAGCCCCCCAGCACCCCACATAAAGCCCGTTGCAGCCGTTGGCAAGAAAGGCAAACCTGGTGTTGCCTTGTCCTGAGTGCAGGGCAGCACTTTCTTGTACCAACTTTGCTCACAGCACTGCAGGCCTAACAGGTGCCTCTAATCACTAGACTATTTACCTACTTAAGGGTGGAACACCCAGAAGGCAATGCTTCTGCATTACTTTCTCTAAGCCAGCAAGCCCAGTGGATTGTGATCCTGTTACCTCTGCTATCCAGAGACTATCCGGTGAAACCCCTGCATCCAGTATCCTGTTCCCCATGTTTATCCTCTGCCCTCCAGAGACTGCTTCCAAGAACCCAGCATCCTGGTTTCCCGTTCCTTCTGATTATCTGCATCCTGAGTTGCTCTGCAAATCAAGATTCCATTCAGCCCTTTTCCTGTCCTGTCTCGTATCCCCAGTAAGTCTCCTACGTGTATCTGCCCTCTGTGTCTCCCTGTATCGTGTTTCCTGCATCCCTATTGTGTCCCGAACATTGCATATTCCTTTGGCTCCTCTCATTTAAGTTCTGCCCTTCACCCTGCATAATCTGGACTTATGTTACCTGAATATGGCAATAAACCCCTGTTTTCCCTCACCTGGTTTCCGTTGTGTCACTGCATCTTGGGTTTGTAACCATGTCTGCCACGCTGACACCTATCAGAATCTGTCTATTCCAGGAGGATAACTGGAATAACTAAAGTGGACACTCCCATCCCTCATACTGGCAAGAAACCAACTGCAACCTTATCTCAGAATATTCATAATGCTAGTACAGTTTCTAACTTGTCTTTATCCACAGATCCAGAAGAGATACCAACACCTTTTTCGTCTGGAAGTATGGACGCCCCCGAATCTGTATCTTCTACTGATGATCTGGAGACAACCTTGCCCGCCTGGAGTGCATTCCTTGATGGGGGGAACTGTCATGATCCTAGTAGCAGGTGGCGCAAGAAGAAGAATAAACCAAAGACGGCTCCTTCCTGCCAATAGCCTGGCAGCCCCCTTTCAGCTTTGATTTTTGCACTATTTTGGACCTTGCCATACACCATAGTAGATACAGGTGCTCCTACCCTTCTGTTAAATCTATCACTATTTAAGGGTGGAGCACACGTAACACCTTGCTTCATTATTTTGTTCAGCTTGTCTGTAAAAGAAGAAGCCTGCTCTCCCAAGAGCTTTGTATATCTGACATCCTGTTTCCAGCTTACTAAAACTTGGCTTGTTTACAAGGAACCCCCGCTCTCAAGTTGACCCCCGCTCTCAAGTGGAACCTCCGTTCTCAAAAGGTACCTCACTCTCAAGTGGAAGCCAGCTCTCAAGTGGAACCCCTGCTCTCAAGTGGAACCCCGCTCTCAAAAGGTACCGCTCTCAAGTGAAACCCCACTCTCAAAAGGTGCCCCGCTCTCAAGTGGAGCCCCCTGCTCTCAAGTGGAACCCCCCGCTCTCAAGTGGATCCCCCCGCTCTCAAGTGGAACTCTGCTTTCAAGCAACCCCTGGAAACAACCTATACAATCTGTTGCTAGCCTGTTATTGTGATTCGTCTGTTTGCTTCCTGTTTTGTTGATTTAATAAATCCTTCTGTGCCCTGTAACCTGTGTGACTCCTACATATCACCGCATATTGAGTTCAAACTGCCACCCCGGAACCAGCACCCTGACAAATATTTCAAAGAGAAACCTATAACCGGAGACATGCAATTCATTAATAAAAACTTACTACTACAAAGTGACTGGTTGACTCAGGACAAGGTTTTGCAGCAATTAAACAATGTGAATGTGAATAAAGCCCCAGGGCCGGATGGAATTCACCCGCAAGTACTGAGGGAGCTGTGTTGAAATATGTAAACCTCTGTTCTTAATCTTTCAAGATACTTTTCTTTCAGGAATCGTACCAGAGGATTGGAGAAAAGCTGACGTGGTCCCTATATTTAAGACAGTTTTAAAATTTGTGCCTGGGGATTATTTATTTATTTATTTATAAAGGATTTTACCAGGAAGGATACATTGAGATTTCTCTCGTTTTCAAGTATGTCCTGGGTTCAAGAACATGGTTACAGAAATACAAAGTAGTAAAATGCAAGAAATTAACACAAAACAAATATACAGATCAACAGAAAATAAATATGTAGGAAATATAGTCACTATGTTACATGTTTACAGGTGCATTCCTTATTGAGGTATGTTAATATGGAGCTCTTAAGGGACTTTAGACTGGGGGAAGATTTGATGGCGTCTGGGAGGTTATTCCATAATTGTGGTGCTCTGTAGGAAAATGAGGATCGAGCCACTTGCTTTTTGTATTGTGGTATTGCAATTAAGATGCTGGTCCTGGATCGGAGGTTATAGGATGAGGGAACTGCTGAGGGAAGCAGCCTATTCAGGTAGGGTGGTAGTTTCCCAGAAAAGCTCTTAAACACTAGGTTGGAAAGGTGAAGGGTGCATCTAGATTATAGACCTGTGAGCTTAACATCTGTGTCTGGGAAAGTATTTGAGGGGTTACTAAGGGATAATATTCAGGAATTTATTGGGAGGTAACTGATGCCTCTAACAGATGCCTCCATTCCTTAAGAGCCATGATTATAGCCAGAAGTTCTCTGCTGCCTATATCATAATTCCTTTCTGAATCGGATAATTTCTGGGAGAAGTAGGCACACGGATGAAGCAGAGCCTCCAAGGATGCCCTCTGGGAAAGAACCGCTCCTATCCTGGATTCGGATGCATCAACTTCCATAATAAACGGCTTTAGAGTTACATAGTTACATACAGTCATGGCCGAAATTGTTGGCACCCCAGACATTTTTCCAGAAAATCAAGTATTTCTCACAGAAAAGTATTGCAGAAACACATGTTTTGCTATACACATGTTTATTCCCTTTGTGTGTATTGGAACAAAACAAAAAAAGGGAGGGAAAAAAAGCAAATTGGACATAGTGTCACACAAAACTCCAAAAATGGGCTGGACAAAATTCTTGGCACTCTTAACTTAATATTTGGTTGCACACGCTTTGAAAAAAATAACTGAAATCAGTCACTTCCCATAACCATCAATAAGCTTCTTACACCTCTCATCCGGAATTTTGGACCACTCTTCCTTTGCAAACTGCTCCAGGTCTCTCTAATTGGAAGGGCACCTTTTCCCAACAGCAATTTTAAGGTCTCTCCACAGGTGTTCAACGGGATTTAGATCTGGACACATTGCTGGTCACTTCAGAACTCTCCAGCACTTTGTTGCCATCCATTTCTGGGTGCTTTTTGACGTAAGTTTGGGGTCTTTGCTGGAAGACCCAAGAACTCGGACGCAAACCCAGCTTTCTGACACTGGGCTCTACAGTGTGACCCAAAATCCTCTGGTAATCCTCAGATTTCATGATGCCTTGCACACATTCAAGGCACCCAGTGCCAGAAGCAGCAAAACAACCCCAAACCATCATTGAACCTCCACCATATTTCACTGTAGGTACTGTGTTCTTTTCTTTGTAGGCCTCATTCCGTTTTCGGTAAACCGTAGAATGATGTGCTTTACCAAAAAGCTCTATCTTGGTCTCATCTGTCCACAAGACGTTTTCCCAGAAGGATTTTGGCTTACTCAAGTACATTTTGGCAAACTGTAGTCTTGCTTTTTTATGTCTCTGTGTCAGCAGGGGGGTCCTCCTGGGTCTCCTGCCAAAGCATTTCATTTCATTTAAATGTTGACGGATAGTTCGTGCTGACACTGATGCTCCCTGAGCCTGCAGGACAGCTTGAATTTCTTTGGAACTTGTTTGGGGCTGCTTATCCACCATCCGGACTATATCTGCGTTGCAACCTTTTATCAATTTTTCTCACCCGTCCACCCACAGAGAGATTAGCTACAGTGCCATGGGTTGCAAACTTCTTGATAATGTTGCGCACTGTGGACAAAGGAAAATCTAGATCTCCAGAGATGGACTTGTAACCTTGAGATTGTTGATATTTTTCCACAATTTTGGTTCTCAAGTCCTCAGACAGTTCTTCTCTCCTCTTTCTGTTGTCCATGCTTAGTGTGGTACACACAGACACACAATGCAAAGACTAAGTGAACTTCTCTCCTTTTTATCTGCTTTCAGGTGTGATTTTTATATTGCCCACACCTGTTACTTGCCCCAGGTGAGTTTAAAGGAGCATCAAATCCTTGAAACAATCTTATTTATCCACAATTTTGAAAGGGTGCCAAGAATTTTGTCCAGAACCATTTTTGGAGTTTTGTGTGACATTATGTCCAATTAGCTTTTTTTCCTGCCTTTTTTTGTTTTGTTCCAATACACACAAAGGGAATAAACCTGTGTATAGCAAAACATGTGTCACTGCAATACTTTTCTGTGAGAAATATTTGATTTTGTTGAAAAATTTCTGGGGTGCCAACAATTTTGGCCATTACATAGGCTGAAAAAAGACATGCGTTCATCGGGTTCATCCTCACCCACATCACCTACTGCTGTTGATCCAAAAGAAGGCAAAAAACCCAGTCTGAAATGCTTGCCAATATGCAACATACAGGGAAAAAAAATCCTTCTTGACCCCAGAATGGCAGTCAGAGTTCTCCTAGGATCTAGAAGCTTTTACTCACATATTAAATATTATAACCCTTAATATTCTGTGTCTGCAGGAAGTCATCCAGTCGCTTTTTAAAAGTTTGTACAGTCTCTGGCCCAACCACCTCAACAGGCAGAGAATTTCACAGCTTTATTGTTCTCACTGTAAAATAACCCTTCCTATGCTTTAGGCTGAATTTTCTTTCTTCCAGCCAAAATGGGTGACCCCGTGTCCTGTGTATAGTCCTGTTAATGAATAGGTTATCAGACAATGGTTGATAACGGCCCCGTGTATATTTATATAAAGTTATCAGATCCCCTCTAAGGCACCGTGTCTCTAAACTAAACAGGTTTAAGCTGGTTAGTCTTTCCTCATAACTTAAACCTTCCATTCCCCTTATTAATTTAGTCGCCCGTCTCTGCACTTTTTCTAGTGCTATAATATCCTCTCTTAAAACAGGTGCACAAAATTGCACGGCATATTCAAGGTGCGGTCTGACCATTGTTTAAAAAGAGGCAAAAATATGTTTTCATCCCGAGAGTGAACTACCCTTTTAATGCATGCCAATACTTTGCTGGCCTTTGCGGCTACTGTTTGACATTGCACATTGTTACTTAGTTTGAAGTCTATGATTATTCCCAAATCCTTCTCCTGCTTGGATTTCCCTAACTCAGTATTAGGGATGAGCTGTTCAGGTTCGGACGGTTCAGAGTTCGGCCCGAACTTTGGCAGTTCTAAAGTTAGCGAACTTCGAACTTTTTGGGCGTGTTCGGTTCGAGTTCGGAAAAAAAAGGAAATTTTGAAAAAAGTATAAACAATGCTTAAAATACTAAAAAATCTAGAAATAAAGAGACTCTTTACTGCAGAATATTATAAGCAATGGTTTATTAGATATTGAATTAAAAACTAATGTGTACGTGCAAAGATTTTTCTCACCTGACGGTGAAGAGCAGGAGAATGACTGGAGAATGGAAAATTCTAGGTCAAAATAGCCAAACCAGAAAAATTCTCCCATTTAGGCTAGGGTCAGACTAGCGAATTTTTAACGTGCATTTAGGGGGCACTTAATCACGGCCGCACTAGCAGCAAATGACGGGCAATGATGGCCAATATACGAAGTACGGTCGCACGAAAGTCCGGCTGCTCAGCGCATGTGGAAAATGAACGCATTTTTTAGAGAACGCAGAACTGCTAGTACGGACGTACAGAGTGTGCTGCGTCCACTAGCGGCGTGTGTGCGTGATTTGGAGACGTCAGACCCTGCTCATGTCTGGCCAACATAACGTCCCTCCAGACACCCAAAGTTTCCTGGTTTGGATCCGTAAAAAATCACGCACAAAAATGCGCATCGTATGACCGTTTTCGCGCATTCCGTGAAAAAAATACGGCAATGCGTTCGGAGGCATTTTTGACGGTCGCTGTGAAAAATGCGTTAGTCTGACCCTAGCCTTATCTCACTTTCCAAATCAGCTATTTGGTCCAGATTGTTCTCTTTTCCTGCCATTCTCCTGGTTTTCACCTTTCTCTGAACAACCCTGAGAGACAGGTGAAAGCCAGGAGAACTGGCAGGAGAAGAGAACAATCTAGACCAAATAGCTGATTTGGAAAATGAGATAAATGGGAGAATTTTTCTGGTTTGGCTATTTTGACCTAGATTTTTCATTTCTCCAGTTATTCTCCTGCTTTTCACCGATCTCTGAATAACCCAGTGAATGTTTAATCCCGAGGTGAAAAATAACATTGCTTTAGATGTTAAAAGCGGGCAATGAGGAAATTTTGTATTTTTTCACACAGCAGTTAAATGCAGCATATTAGGAAGTTTTAGGAGGGAAATTAACACTCACTCAGAACAGAAGCAGACACCCCACACCTTCATTCTACATAAAATGTATCAAATTGATTAGACCAGACTAAAACATCTGTTGTTGTTATGCCGTTTGAAAAAAAAGGTCATTTAGAGGTGAGAAGAATCTTTGCACGTACACATTAGTTTTTAATTCAATATCTAATAAACCATTGCTTATAATATTCCGCAGTCTTTTTATTTCTAGATTTTTTAGTATTTTTTAAGCATTGTTTATACTTTTTTAAAAATTTCTTTTTTTTTTCCAAACTCGAACCGAACATGTCCAAAAAGTTCGAAGTTCGCGAACTTTCGAATTGCCAAAGTTCGGGCCGAACTCCGAACCGTCCGAACCCGAACAGCTCATCCCTACTCAGTACCATTTAGGGTATAAGTTGTTTGTGTTCTTCACTCCAAAGTGCATAACTTTGCATTTGTCTACATTAAATTTCATCTGCCATTTAAGTGCCCAGTCCCCCAATCTATCTAAATCCCTCTGCAGCGAAGTAACATCCTGCTCACATTTTATTACTTTTCCTAGTTTTGCGTCATCTGCAAACACTGATACATGACTTTCGATGCCTATCTCAAGGTCAATTATAAATAAAATTGAATAGAATTGGTCCTATAACAGACCCCTGAGGGACACCGCTTACCACTGATGTCCATCTTGAAAATGCACCATTTATGACCACTCTCTGTACCCTATCTTTTAGCCAGTTTTCTATCCAAGAACAAGTATTTTCATCTAGACCAATTTTTCTTAATTTAAATAGTAACCTTTTGTGTGGAACTGTGTCGAAAGCTTTGGCAAAAACAAAGTAAATCACATCCACTGCGACCCCCTGATCTATACTTCTACTTACTTCCTCATAGAACATAATTAGGTTAGTCTGACATGATCTGTGTTTCATGAAACCATGCTGATTTTTGCCAATTACATTATACCTCCCAATAAATTCCTGAATATTATCCCTTAGTAACCCCTCAAATACTTTCCCAGCCACAGATGTTAAGCTCACAGGTCTATATTTCCCAGGCACAATTTTTAAACCTTTCTTAAATATAGGGACCACGTCAGCTTTTCTCCAATCCTCTGGTACGATTCCTGAAAGAAAAGAATCTTGAAAGATTAAGAACAGAGGTTTACATGTTTCAACACATAGCTCCCTCAGTACTTGCGAGTGAATTCCATCTGGCCCTGGTGCTTTATTCACATTCACATTGTTCAATTGCTGCAAAACCCAGTCACTTTGTATTGGTAAGTTTTTATCAATGAATTTCATGTCTCCTGTTATAGATTTCTCTTTGATAAATACTGAACTGAAAAAAAATAATAGTTCAAAATTTCTGCCTTATCCTGATCTTCAGTTAACAATACCCATGACTCAGACTTTAGTGAACCTGCATTTTCACTCTTGTGTTTTTTAGAATTTATGTACCTAAAGAATCTTTATGGGTTGGTCTTGCTCTCTTTGGCTATTTCTTTTTCATTATCTAGTTTAGCCCATCTAATCACTTTTTTACATGCTTTATTGGCTGATCCGTATGCTTAATTGGATGCCTCAAATTTATCAAATTTAAAAGCTTTAAATGCCTTCTTTTTATTTTTCATTTCCTTAGTTACCTTCCTACTAAGCCACATTGGTTTCAGTCTGTTTCTTTTATATTTATTAACCAGTGGAATATATTGTGACGTGTACTTTTCTAGTGTTAGTTTAAAGATCTTCAATTTATCCTCAGTGTTTTTCCCAAGAAAGAGTTTCTGCCAGTCAATGACAGTAAGAGCTTCCTTTTATTTTAATAAAGTTGGCCTTTTTAAAATTATATGTTTTAGCATGCACCCTATGAATATGTTTTTTTGAGTTTATTTCATAAGACACCATATTATGGTCACTGTTTCCCAACTGTTCCCCTACATGAATATTTGAGAAAAGATCCACATTATTTGTTATAATCAGATCCAGACAGAAACATAGAAACATAGAAAATGTCGGCAGATAAGAACCTTTCGGCCCATCTAGTCTGCCCAATTACATGGATACTTTACCTGGATTTATCGTTTGTTTAGGATAGCCTTATGCCTATCCCATGCCTGCTTAAATTCAATTACTGTTTTGGCCTCTACCACTTCAACTGGAAGGCTGTTCCATGTATCCACCACCTTCTCAGTAAAAAGTAATCCTCTCTAGTTGGTGTTTCTACCAGTTGTGTCATAAAGGTATTATTTAAAAGGTTCAGAAACTGGATTCCCTTCGCTGAATAACTAGTCCCACTATCCCAATGAATGTCCGGGTAATTAAAATCTCCAATAATTAAAGTGCTACCACGTTGTGCAGCCTTCCTAATTTGCTCTAACAGTTGTTCTTCCTCATCATTATCTATATTAGGTGGTTTATAGCATATGCCAACCGGGTGCCGGACAAAATCCCTACAGCCAGGTTCCCTAATGCCAACATCCCGACGGCCAACTTCCAGACAGGACAAGTGCTGAACATCCCAACCTACCTACATGGCCAACTTCCAGACATCCATAATTCCAGTGGCTAACCCTAAAACTAACACCATAACCCTAGGTTTAGGGGGTTAGCGATAGGTTTAGGGGGGTTATGGTTAGATTTAGGGGGTTAGGGTGAGATTTAGGGGGTTAGGGTTAGGGCTAGGTTTAGGGGGTTAGGGTTAGGGCTAGGTTTAGGGCTAGATTTAGAGGGATAGGGCTACATTTAGGGGGTTAGGGTTAGGGCTAGATTTAGGGGGTTAGGGTTAGGGCTAGGTTTAGGGGGGTTAGGGCTAGATTTAGGGGGGTTAGGGCTAGGTTTAGGGGGGTTAGGGATAGGTTTAGGGGGTTAGGGTTAGGACTAGGTTTAGGGGGGTTAGGGAGTAGGGTTCGGGTTAGCCGCTGGGATTTTGGCCACAATGGACCACAATGGACCACAATGCACTTTTCCACTGGCCTGAAGCTTGTTATTGGCTACAACCTTGCCCCTGACCACAGGTCAGGTGCAAGAGAGGTTCAAGACTATGCCAATCTTGGCTCAGAGTCCTGATTGGGCAAATTTTGCCGAATCATGGGCTCACAGAGCTAGATCCCGCAGCACACTATATAAGGTTTCACACAGCGCTTCAGCACGCGTTTGAGAGGAGATTGTTGTTGTGTTAGTGTGTGTTCTCACTGCCAGTCTGCCACCAGCTACTGGGGGGGGGTCTCTGGGGGGATCTCATTTCTACAAAAAAATCTGGAAATTGTTCTAATCTGTGTGTTCTCACTGACACCCAGTATTTTGGGGGTCAGTAATTGCTACAAAATACAGGGTGAGCCAGTCAAACCTGCATTTTTGAAAAGGGCGGGAGAGCCGTGAAAGTGGGCAGAGCGAGTTAGTAAGGTTACCATTGTGTCCCCCACAACTAAGCATTTCAGTCGTCATGGAGCAGTGGTCTAAACAACAACGTTCATTCGCTGTGAAAGCGTTTTACCAAAGTGGTAGTTATGCAGCCGCTCAGCGTCATTTCCGGAAGAATTTTCAAATTAATCGAAATAAGCCAGTGCCGTCTGTTAATTCAATCAATTTGTGGGTGACAAACTTTGAAGCAATTGGTGAAACGAGAAGCAGAAGGGGTGGCAGTGCAAGATCAGTGCGAACTCCCGCAAATATTGACCGCGTGAGAGTTGCTGTGGAAAGAAGCCCTCGGAGATCAGCGCGTCGACAGAGTGCTGCGCTTGGCATGGCAAACACGAGCGTCCGAAGAATCTTGAGGTTAGATTTACACCATCACCCATACAATCGGGAAGGACACCATCTTACTGGAGTTATTTTTAAACAGTGAAGGTTGTTTCTTAAACGTTTTTAATGTATATTAAGATAGTAACAATAAAATTTTGAAATATCCATCCGTTTATTTTTTACAGTGATTTCAAAAATGCAGGTTTGACTGGCTCACCCTGTATTTGGGAATTGAGGTAATGTGTGTCTTGTCACTGCCAGAGCCATGCAGTATTTTGGGGGTCAGTAATTTCCACAAAATATTTGTGAATTGAGGTGATCTGTGTCTTGTCACTGCCACCCAGTATTTTGGGGTCAGTAATTTCTACAAAATATTTGGGAATTGAGGTAATGTGTGTCTTGTCACTGCCAGAGCCACACAGTATTTTGGGGGTCAGTAATTTCCACAAAATATTTGTGAATTGAGGTGATCTGTGTCTTGTCACTGCCACCCAGTATTTTGGGGTCAGTAATTTCTACAAAATATTTGGGAATTGAAGTGATCTGTGTCTTGTCACTGCCAGTGCCACGCAGTATTTTGGGGGTCAGTAATTTGTACAAAATATTTGGGAATTGAGGTGATCTATGTCTTGTCACTGCCACGCAGTATTTTGAGGGTCAGTAATTTCAACAAAATAATTGGGAATTGAGGTGATCTGTGTCTTGTCACTGCCAGTGCCACACAGTATTTTGGGGGTCAGTAATTTCTACAAAATATTTGGGAATTGAGGTGATCTGTGTCTTGTCACTGCCACGCAGTATTTTGGGGGTCATTCATTTCTACAAAATATTTGGGAATTGAGGTGATCTGTGTATTGTCACTGCCAGTGGCAAGAAGTATTTTGGGGGTCAGTAATTTCTACAAAATATTTGGGAATTGAGGTGGTCTGTGTCTTGTCACTGCCACGCAGTATTTTGGGGTCAGTAATTTCTACAAAATGTTTGGGAATTGAGGTGATCTGTGTATTGTCACTGCCAGTGGCAAGAAGTATTTTGGGGGTCAGTAATTTCTACAAAATATTTGGGAATTGAGGTGATTTGTGTCTTGTCACTGCCACGCAGTATTTTGGGGGTCAGTAATTTCTACAAAATATTTGGGAATTGAGGTGATCTGTATCTTGTCACTGCCACGCAGTATTTTGGGGGTCAGTAATTTCTACAAAATATTTGGGAATTGAGGTGATCTGTGTCTTGTCACTGCAAGTGCCACGCAGTATTTTGGGGGTCAGTAATTTCTACAAAATATTTGGGAATTGAGGTGATTTGTGTCTTGTCACTGCCACGCAGTATTTTGGGGGTCAGTAATTTCTACAAAATATTTGGGAATTGAGGTGATCTGTATCTTGTCACTGCCACCCAGTATTTTGGGGGTCAGTAATTTCTACAAAATATTTGGGAATTGAGGTGATCTGTGTCTTGTCAATGCCACGCAGTATTTTGGGGTTAGTAATTTCTACAAAATATTTGGGAATTGAGGTGATCTGTGTCTTGTCACTGCCAGTGCCACGCAGTATTTTGGGGTCAGTAATTTCTACAAAATATTTGGGAATTGAGGTAATGTGTGTCTTGTCACTGCCAGAGCCACACAGTATTTTGGGGGGTCAGTAATTTCCACAAAATATTTGGGAATTGAAGTGATCTGTGTCTTGTCACTGCCAGTGCCACGCAGTATTTTGGGGGTCAGTAATTTGTACAAAATATTTGGGAATTGAGGTGATCTGTGTCTTGTCACTGCCACGCAGTATTTTGGGGGTCAGTAATTTCAACAAAATATTTGGGAATTGAGGTGATCTGTGTCTTGTCACTGCCAGTGCCACACAGTATTTTGGGGGTCAGTAATTTCTACAAAATATTTGGGAATTGAGGTGATCTGTGTCTTGTCACTGCCACGCAGTATTTTGGGGGTCATTCATTTCTACAAAATATTTGGGAATTGAGGTGATCTGTGTATGATCACTGCCAGTGGCAAGAAGTATTTTGGGGGTCAGTAATTTCTACAAAATATTTGGGAATTGAGGTGGTCTGTGTCTTGTCACTGCCACGCAGTATTTTGGGGTCAGTAATTTCTACAAAATGTTTGGGAATTGAGGTGATCTGTGTATTGTCACTGCCAGTGGCAAGAAGTATTTTGGGGGTCAGTAATTTCTACAAAATATTTGGGAATTGAGGTGATTTGTGTCTTGTCACTGCCACGCAGTATTTTGGGGGTCAGTAATTTCTACAAAATATTTGGGAATTGAGGTGATCTGTATCTTGTCACTGCCACGCAGTATTTTGGGGGTCAGTAATTTCTACAAAATATTTGGGAATTGAGGTGATCTGTGTCTTGTCACTGCAAGTGCCACGCAGTATTTTGGGGGTCAGTAATTTCTACAAAATATTTGTGAATTGAGGTGATCTGTGTCTTGTCACTGCCACCCAGTATTTTGGGGGTCAGTAACTTCTACAAAATATTTGGGAATTGAGGTGATTTGTGTCTTGTCACTGCCACCCAGTATTTTGGGGGTCAGTAATTTCTACAAAATATTTGGGAATTGAGGTGATCTGTGTCTTGTCAATGCCACGCAGTATTTTGGGGTTAGTAATTTCTACAAAATATTTGGGAATTGAGGTGATCTGTGTCTTGTCACTGCCAGTGCCACGCAGTATTTTGGGGTCAGTAATTTCTACAAAATATTTGGGAATTGAGGTAATGTGTGTCTTGTCACTGCCAGAGCCACACAGTATTTTGGGGGGTCAGTAATTTCCACAAAATATTTGGGAATTGAAGTGATCTGTGTCTTGTCACTGCCAGTGCCACGCAGTATTTTGGGGGTCAGTAATTTGTACAAAATATTTGGGAATTGAGGTGATCTGTGTCTTGTCACTGCCACGCAGTATTTTGGGGGTCAGTAATTTCAACAAAATATTTGGGAATTGAGGTGATCTGTGTCTTGTCACTGCCAGTGCCACACAGTATTTTGGGGGTCAGTAATTTCTACAAAATATTTGGGAATTGAGGTGATCTGTGTCTTGTCAATGCCACGCAGTATTTTGGGGTTAGTAATTTCTACAAAATATTTGGGAATTGAGGTGATCTGTGTCTTGTCACTGCCAGTGCCACGCAGTATTTTGGGGTCAGTAATTTCTACAAAATATTTGGGAATTGAGGTAATCTTTGTCTTGTCACTGCTACCAGCAACTATTTTGGGGGGTCAGTAATTTCTACAAAATATCTGGGAATTGAGGCAATCTGTGTCTTGTCACTGCCATCCATCAGGGGGTCTCACTGATTTATAGGAGGTTTCTGAGATTTGTAATCTGTGTCTTCTCACTGCCAGATATCAGAGGGTCCCACATACTTCTAGCAGATTTCTGCGAATTGTAATCTGTGTCTTGCCACTGTTGCCAGCTATCAGGGGGTCCTATCAGGGGGTCTCACTGACTTGTAGCAGATTTCTGTGAATTGTAATTTGTGTTTTGTCACTGCCACCCACCAGGGGGTCTCAATGATTTATAGGAGGTTTCTGGGAATTGTAATCTGTGTCTTGTCACTGGCTGCCAGCTATCAGGGTGTCTCACTGAGTTATACCAGAGTTCTGGAAATCTTTAATCTTTATACCATAGTTGAATCAGCGTTCGGTATATATTTAATCTATTCATCACTCACCATGTCAGAAAGACCAAAAAGGACAGGCAGATGCTCCCAGACACAGATAAGAGTGCAAGCAGCCTCTGTGTCGGGAGGCTGTGCCTCTGGTCGTCGTGGAAGTGGTGCATCCTCTGCAGGGGCACTTTTGTCCTTTCTAACTGGTGCTGGCAGTCTTAAGCAGCAGCAACATACAGAGGATTTGGTGGATTGGCTAACCAGGCTATCCTCATCCTCCAAGTCCTCTGCCAGCCAGGCTTGTAGTGCTTTACAGTCCACCTCAGCTGCCAAAGCATCTAATGCAGACTCTTAGTCCACAGCTACTCCTGCCGTAGCCTCACTATCACACACGAAGTAGTCAGCTGAATTGTTTGACTACAATGACAGTGACATGCTGCTTGAGGATGCGCAGCAAGTACAGTGCTCTGATTCAATCTCTGAGGTTGAGGAAGGGAGTGTAATCAACCTAGAGGAAGGGGGTGCCAGTGATGACACACAAATAACTGGCATTAATGTCGCCCCAGCAGCTGCAGCATACTGCCAAGTTGGCTCCAGTGACGAGGAGATAGGGGGTAATGATGACAATGATGATGAGGTCACTGACACCACCTGGGTGCCTGATCGAAGAGAGGAGTCAAGTGAGGAGGAGGACGCACAACAGACACGAGGCACAACATCCTCTATGATCAACCCTAGCACTAGCCAGTCCAAGTCATCAGATGTCAGAGCTGTTCAGATGCAGAGCACTGTTGTCTCAAAGCACACATCCAGGAACTCTGCTGTCTGGGAGTTCTTTAAGAAATGTGCAGCAGACCCCACCGTTGCTATTTGTAATCTATGTCCGATGAGGCTCAAGCGTGGGAAACACACCGGACGCTTGGGTACCACGTGCTTGACGCAACATATGACCACCTGCCACACATCCCGTTGGTGAAAAACTTTGCATAGGTCCTCCTCCTCCTCATCTGTCTCTAACCCCACTGTATGTCCTGCCATGTCATTGCCTGCTACAACCTCCACTGACAGGGATGATGCTACAGTAATGGATGTACCAGCTCCTTCCTCAGAATGTAACAGCATCCATCAGCTGAAGATTTACAATGTCAGATTACGTTGCCCCAGCTGCTGCAGCGCAAGAAAAAATATAGTCCCAACCATCCCCAAGTACAGCGTCTAAATGCTAGTTTAGCAAAATTACTCACATTGCAGCTGCTGCCTTTCCAGCTGGTAGACTCTGCTCCCATCCGTGAATTTGCTGAATGTGCTGTACCACAGTGGCATGTTCCAAAATGCCATTACTTTTCACGGAAGGCCATTCCAGAACTATACCAGCACATGGAAGACAATGTTATCGAGTCATAAGGAAAGGCAGTCAGCAGCAAGGTGCATGTGACTTTAGACACGTGGTCCAGCAAGCATGGACAGGGTCGTTACATTTCCTTCACGGCACACTGCCTAACTCTGATTGCAGCTGGAAGGGATCCAAGACGGGGCTCTGTGCTGGAGCTTGTTCATCCACTACGCCTCCAGAAAGCTGTTTGTATGAGGTCTGTCTGCTCCACCACCACCTCTCCCTCTTCCTTCTCCTCCTCCTCCTCCTCCTTCTGTGTCTCTGGCGAAGTGGCAGTTAAACCGATGCCTGACAGTGGCTACGCAATGGCTCAAGCAAAAAGATGCCATACTGTGCTTGAGCTGGTTTGTTTAGGGGACAGGAGCCACACTGGGCCAGAAATTCTGCCAGCTCTGCAAGGGCAGGTGCAGAGATGGTTAACACCACGCCAGCTTCAGCTGGGAATAGTCATCTGTGATAATGGCAGCAACCTTCTCTCTGCCCTATGCCAGGGTAAGTTGACGCATGTACCATGCCTAGCACACGTCCTAAATCTTGTTGTACAGCATTTCCTAACCAGGTACCCAGGGCTGGCAGAGCTTCTCAGCCAGGCCAGAAAAGTCTGCAGCCACTTCAGATGGTCATTCCCAGCAAGCGTTCGCCTGGCAGAAATTCAAAGAGAATTCCACCTTCCCACAAACCGTCTTATCTGTGACATGCCCACCAGGTGGAACTCAACATTAGCAATGCTGCAGCGTCTGCACAAGCAGCAGAGGGCCATCAACGAGTACCTGTATGAGTATGGCACAAGGACAGGTTCAGGTCAACTTGGTTTTTTTTCCCCCCCGCAGGGGCTGATGATCAAGGATGCATGCACTGTACTGTCACCATTTGAGGAGGCAACGAGGATGGTGAGCAGGGACAGTGCATGCATCAGTGACACAATTCCTTTAGTGTTCCTGCTGGAGCGCACTCTGTGGGAAATTATAGATGTGGCTCTAGAGGCAGAGCAGCGGGAGGAAGAGGAGGCCTTCCCTAGCTCTGAAGGCCCCAGTCTTTCCGCAGACAGCATTCCAGCAGGTCTTTCTCAGATCAGACCGGAGGAGGATGAGGAAGAGGAGGATGAATATTTAAGTAGTGGGGGCATTGAAGGTGGGGATTCCTCAAAGAAGGGTTTTGTGTGCCCAGAAACACAAGGACTAGTACGTTGCTGGGAGGAGGAAGTGCGCGATGGGGTCATCCTCCTCATTGACCAGGAAGACTTGGAAGCTAATGCCACCTCAAACCTACGCTGCATGGGCTCCCTTATCCTGCAAAGCCTGCTAAAGGACCCCAGGATTCATGCTATCAAGGAGAGGGATCATTACTGGTTGGCAAGCCTTCTTGATCCACAATACAACGGTAAAGTTGCAGAGCTCATCCTGCCCGCACAGAGGGAGCACTGGATGAAAAAACTTGAGGACGCTCTAAAGCGACACTTGTGTAACACCGTTCCAGGCACTGTTAGGTTACCAAGTGATTACACAGGTGCTTCTGAGGCTGCGGATGATCAGAGGAATAGTGGTGAAGGCCGGGGCCGCTTGACTGATGCCTTTTTAAAAAAATTTAGTCCACGACGCCCAGGGACGTCAATTGTAGGCACCCATTGCCAGCGTCTTCACCATATGGTGCCATGAAAGGCACAATATTTGGCTTCACTGACACCTGTGCCACATTTATATCATTTTAATTTTTTGAACCGCAGGGTCCAACCCTGCACTCTTCCACAATACCACAGAGGGGTTACTGTATGATGGCACTTGCTGGCCTGGCACCAAAAGCAAAATATCTGGGTGCATTGACGCCTTTACCAGATTCATATCTTTTTAATATAGGACCACATGGTCCACCCCTGCACTCTTCCACAATACTTCAGAGGGTTACTGTATGATGGCACTTGCTGGCCTGGCACCAAAGGCACAATATTTGGGTGCACTGCTACTGACGCCTGTACCAGATTCATATCCTCAGAGGGGTTACTGTGTGACGGCACTGTTGCTGACGCTAAAGGCCCAATTTTAAAGCACCTATTGTTACGTTCATCCAAAGTCTGCATAAGTTTCACCATAATTTAGCCAAACAATCACTAAACTTTTTCTGCGCGTCCTAAAATGTCTTTTCATACCGGCTGCCGCCCCATGCAGTTGTTTATGAATAGATTAAAGGAAAAGCATTTACCGTCATTTGAAACGTCATTTTTTGGTTTTTAAATGTTTCTATACATTCTAGAAATCCGCCACTTCACGGGCAGGTTATAGGGACCTCCTAGACATGATATTTGAAGGAATTTTTCTTTTTAATTTTTAACCCTTATTTCATGGAAAACTCACTGTCCCTTTAAAAACTTTTTTTTTTTTTTTACATTTGTTTCTTGTTTCCTGTCCCCCAGGGCACTACCCGGACCCCCATACACCTTTTATGGCAAATATCTAGCATATATGCCCTCTTGGCGGGCACTCTAAAAATCGAACTTTGAGTCCCATTGACTTGTATTGAGTTCGTGTTCGAGTTCGAATTCGAACCTTTGAAAAGTTTGAGTTCGAATGCGAACCGAACTCGGAGGTGTTCGGCTTTTCCCTAGTGAGAAGCAGGCCCCTCTCAAGATTGTGAATCTGCCTCAGCATTACGATTTGCCCTTCCAGATCTCCAATATGAGCTTCTAGAAGAGCTACACGTTCACACTTGCTACAGCGATATGGACCCTGGAAGGATTCCCCCAGACATGCACACATGCAGCATGATGTGCACTGCGTCAAACCTTCAAGCTTGCTAACACTCATACCCACAACAAGATATCAAATAAATAAATAACAATTGGTACCGGTTATTTCAACTCCTGTTTTTAAACTCCACTTGAAAATATCCCACTTGGCAAGTAGACCACTGACAAGCAAGCCCTTGTGAGCAAGCTCAGTGAGTTGCCAGTGAGTTTATGAAGCCAAACAAGTGAAATCACCTGACAGCAACACACCCCCAATTAGCATGCCATCAGCAGCTCATAGGAAAAAAATAAATAAAAAGCACAACAGAGGAAAAAAATAATAAAACCAAAATCCCCAAAAAGAAATAAATCATATAGATAAATAAAGCAGAGGTTTCTCTCCCTCTAGAGATACAAACCACAGACCAGTACAGGTATAACTCCTGTTTTTAAACTCCACTTGAAAATAGCCCACTGACCACTGACAAGCCCTTGTGAGGATCAGGATGTGCCAGAATGGGTGCTGAGGAAAAAGCCGTTTTTAATTGCTCAAAGGCTCATAGGGCAACGGGCGACCTCTTATTTGTGTTGGCCCCTTTCTTGGTCATAGATGTGATAGGAGAGATTACAGAGAATTTTGGGATAAACTTTCTGTAGTTATTAGCAACCTAATGAATCTTGGCAGAGGCCAAGACAGGATGGATTCCAATTTCTTTGGATCCATTAAAAAACCCTTGGAAGATACTATGTACCCCAGAAAAGGAACCTGTTCCACATGGAAAATACATTTCTCTAGTTTACAATATAAACCGTTTTGCAGTAGTGTACCAAGAACGGAACGCATATGATTGTAATGTGTGTGCAAGTCAGGGGAGTGTACCAGAATGTCGTCTAGATAGACTATGACACATGAAGATAGTCCCGAAGGACGTCATTGATAAAATCCTGGAACCGCAGGAGCGTTGGATAAACCAAACGGCATGACCAGATATTCGTAATGCCCAGTGGTGTATTTTGGCCTAGGCCAACAAGGCCTAGGCCTAGGGCGGCACTTTCCAGGGGGCGGCGGCCCGCACCGGGTGGCCCCATCCCTAAAAAAAATATATATATATTTTTTTTTTTACTATTGCAAATTATTTTACCAGGAAGGATATGAAGGAAGGATTGAGATTTCACTAATTTTCAAGTATGTCCTGGGTAGGCAAGGCCTAGGCTTTCACGTTCCAGGGGGAGCAAAAAACCTCACCACTAAATGGGTTACTCACAGAGCACCGAAATGACGCCAACATTTTGGTGTTCTGTAGTTCCCTGCACTTCGGGGAATAAAATTTCCCCACCCTGCAGTGAATTCACCATTCACTGCAGGGTCCCCAAAGTGCATGGAGTCGGCTGCTGAATGCTGCCACCGCAAAACCCGTGGCCTGCTGTTTTCAAGAGTTACTGAATGAAAATGTCTGGAATTTACATATAAGATCCTATGATTGATAATAAAAAGGTCTGTTACAGAAAAAAGAAAAACCGCTATTAAAAAAAAGGGGGGGGAAATATTGCCAAAAAAATCTGAAAAATTTCTAAAAGGTACTAAAAAATAAATAAATCAATAAATAAAGACTTTTTACTGCAGATTAAAATAATAAATGGTTCATTAGATATTGCATAAAAACGAGAATATTTTTAACATTGAAACCTATGGGGTTCGCCTGAATAAACCTGCTGATTGAAACCACCAAACATCAGGGCATTTCACTGCCATTTCTCTGCTGTTTGGTGTTCTCTGAATAGATTAACCATTACTTCTCTATGGAGATTTGCACTGCCTTCAAACAGAACCGTACTTGCTGGCAGTTCGCCAAACCTGTGTGTGAGCGGAGGGCGGGCCGCCCCAGGTACCAGTGATTATTGGGGTGTCATTAGGGGGTACTAGGAGGTGCCACTGTCACTGTGTGTCAGCTTTGAGCTGTGTTCTCAAACAACGAACAGCGGAGCAGGGCGTTTGCATACGGAATAAAATCGAATAGAATAAAAATACCCCTCTCCTCCCTCCATAGCTCCTCCCCTCCCCCACAGCAGCTCTAGGAGAGGGGAGGGGGATGTGATTTGTGTGCAGAGAGAGAAGACGGCAGGTAAAGGTGGGTATCATCAGAATATGAAGCCCTGTCTGCTTACTGCTGTTTAAAGTGGACCTTTCCTTAACCAGCACTAGAGTGATAGAAATTTGTCATTGAGCTGCCTGGCTCCTGGTGAGGCTGCGTGCGTGCAGGTCACACGGTCCGGCCAGTCAGGTGGTACTGGTGTCTCAGTACCACCTGACTGGCTGAACCACGTGACACGCACGCACGCAGCTGCCCGCCCTTTCGTTAACACGGACTCTCACTCTATTCTGGACTGAACACCCACCGGGAAGGGAATCAAAGCCATGGTGCACCCTCTGGCAGTGACACCCCACTGCTGACAAGATGGCTCCACGCACAGGCACAGCTGCGATCCTAACGTGGCCTGGAGGGACCTCCTGCTGAGTCTGTACACAGTCCCTGCTGACTCTGCACACAGCCCTACCGCAGACGGAGGCCGGTAAATATGGAATAAATAATTGCTGTGTGCTAATATACACTCGGTTTGCTGGGAGTTTTATTGCAGTGGATTCTGATGCACTCATACACACCGCACATTGCATTGCTGGGAGTTTTATTGCTGTGGATTCTGTGATACACACTGCATATTACTGTGAGTTTTATTGCCCTGGAGCTCTGAGATATGCTCATACACATTGCACATTACTGTGAGATTTATTGCTGTGCAGTTCTGTGATATGCTCATACACAGTGCACATTTCTGTGGATTTTATTGTTCAACCAATTAGAGCGGCTGTGATCCAGTATACTTGACATGCGTGGCTGTTCTTTGTAAAAATGCTTGAATTTAAACATTTCAGAATTTTATTTATCTCAATAGATACATTTGAAATGGTATACAAAATATACAAGTAGGCACTTGCTATCCACTTTTAATATAAAGAGGAAAAGGTGGAGCTCTAAGAGGAAAATGTGGAGCTTAAAGAGGAAGGGTGGGGATTAACCAGGAAGAGGTGTGCCCTTGACAGGAAGGCACACCTTCCCTTTAAATTAGGGAGTGCACGAGTTTAGTCAGGCCTAGGGCAGCACAAAACCTAAATACACCACTGGTAATGCCCACTGAGTATTAAAGGCTGTCATCCATTCATCCCCCTCCTTCATGCGAACCAGATTGTAGGCACCTCTGAGATCTAGTTTAGAGATCACTGTAGAACCCCTAAGACGGTCAAAAAGGTGAGTGATCAGGGGAATGGGGTAGGCATTCTTAATAGTTATACGATTTAACCCTCTGTAGTTGAAGCATGGATGGAGGTCGCCCTCCTTTTTTGCTACGAAGAAGAACCCTGCCCCCACTGGGGATGAGGATCTTCTAATAAAGCCCTTCTCCAGAGTCTCCCGAATATACTCCTCCATGATTGTGTGTTCCTTTAGGGATAATGGATATATCCTCCCCTTTGGAAGGATGGTACGTGGGTAGAGTTTGATAGCACAATCGTACGGACGGTGAGGAGGTAGTTTATTAGCTTCTTTTTTTTATCAAACACATGCTTTACAGACAGGTATTGGTCAGGAACAGCATACGACAATGGTTCTGCAGTAGGAGTATTGAGCAGCCCGATAGGCAACATAGAAGAGAGACAAGAAAGGGAACACGTAGAACCCTATGACACAATCTCTCCTGTAGCCCAATCTATATGAGGGTTCTGCTTTTGTAACCAAGAAAGACCCAAAACGACCGGACATGATGGCGAGGATGCGATCTGAAACGTGATAGATTCGGTATGATGGCCCCCAAGATGCATGGAAAGAGTCTGTTTCTTCGTGATAACTGGAACAGTAAGTGGTCTACCATCAATGGCTTGTACCGCCAAGGGTATGGATCTGGGAGACAGAAGAATATGGTGGCAAAAAGGAAAGGACTCATCCATAAGATTATCAGCGGCCCCTGAATCCAATAAGGACTTACAATTGATTTTGACAGACCCCCATAACAGACGGATGGAAAAAAGTAAACGTAAAGAGGCAGAACTGGGGCACAACGTAAGGATACCCTAGGCCGGTCCCCTCCTAGGGCTTAGGTGTGATCGTTTCCTGGACGCACTGGGCAGTCAAGACGTTGGTGGCCTTTGCGTCCACAATACAGACAGAGACCATCTTTGCGTCTATAGGATTTCTCCTCTTCAGTCAACCTGTTATGACCTAATTGCATTGGTTCAGCATCAGAGGCCTGTGGAGAGCGAGAAGGTGGACTGATAGAACCCTGAGTAGGAAGCCTAGCAACATTTCTTCTAGGTCTCTCTCTATGGCTGGCTCTATCTCTGATCCTGTTATCAATATCAATCATATAATCGATCATATATTCTATCTCATCAAGGATAGTATCAGAAATGCCCTCCTGGAAAAGCAACACAAGGCAATCATTAGTCCAATTGACCTCTGCAACTAGGGTTTTAAAGTCGATAGCATAATCTGCAACCGACCTGGAACCTTGCTTGATCCTGAGTAGGGATCTCCCAGTCCTTCTAGAACGACCTGGAGGATCAAAGGATCGTTTAAGAGCACAAACAAAACTGTGGTAGTTGTACACAATGGCATTGTCGTTCTCCCACAATGGATTAGCCCAGGATAATGCTCTGCCAGACATATGATTAATCATGAATCCCATACGGGCACGATCGGAAACATAAGTTCTAGGGTTCAGCTCAAAATGAATGCTGACCTGAGCCAAAAAGCCACGACACCCTGTTTGTTCCCCACCAAAATGAATGGGAGATGTCATAGAAACATGGGAGGCAGGTACAACAGTCTCAGCAGTGTGGGTTTGCAGAACAGGGGCAGAGGTCATCACCACCTGAGCCTCTGGTTGTAAATAGGCGGTACGGGTGAGAATAGTTTGTATAGCCTGAGCGAAGGCATCCATACGGTGGTCTATTTCATCGACGCGGGATCCGCATGCCGCGAGTTGCTGGCACATGTCTGCAGGGTCCATGGCCCTAGCGTAATGTCAGGATCAGGCAACCCCGCTTGCAGACAGTAGCACAACAGACGCTTAACCAACCGGTCCTTAACGGCTGGGATATCAACAGTAATATGATCAGCAATCCTAAACAGTAGCTGCTGTAAACCAGGGAGTGGCAAACGACAATGGCAGATTAATGGCCTTTAATCAAAAACACCGAAAAGACACTCCCGGGTGCCAATATTAAAACCAGCAAATACACAAAGTAGCGTTGTGAGGGAAATTGAGGATATATAAAGGGACAGACCGATGGAATATACTGCAAAAAGTGGTGGACACCAAATCAATAGTTGTGTATAATAAACAGGGAGATAAGACAAATCAGAATTTGCTGTTAAATGTCCAGCAATGAAATACTTCCAAAAAGCAGAATCCAAAGCTTGTGAGTATAGAGTAAAGCCACATTGGCCACAAGCTGCTGTCCCTAATACTTAAACAGATTCTGTTCTAACCCTCACAAAAGCTAACAACAAAACAACGTTTAAAACCAAAACATTTAGATGCTCAGCTTCAGGGGTCAAGTCCTGGGAAAAAAAGTGAGGGAACTCACCCACGAATTCCACAACCTCCATTACCTTAAGAAAATATATATATATATCACGAGTATAGCCGGATGAGCCGGTGATACCATTTTTATTGGGTTAACTTTACATTTAAAAGACAAGCTTTCAAGAGTGTAAACTGGAAACTATACTGATCAGTGAAAGGTATCACTACGTACAGGTATACTCGTGATTGTGGCAACTGGACTAACGCATTTTATATATAATATATATATATCCAGGCACAGGCCCCCCAGAATAATATACACAGCACTGTGCCCCCAGAATAACATACACAGCACTGAGCCCCCAGAATAACATACACAGCGCTGAGCCCCCAGAATAATATACACAGCGCTGAGCCCCCAGAATAATATACACAGCACTGAGCCCCCAGAATAATATACACAGCACTGAGCCCCAAGAATAATATACACAGCACTGAGCCCCCAGAATAATATACACAGCACTGAGCCTCCAGAATAATATACCCAGCACTGAACCCCCAGAATAACATACACAACACTGAACCCCCAGAATAACATACACAGCACTGAGCCCCCAGAATAATATACACAGCACTGAGCCTCCAGGATAATATACACAGCACTGAGCCCCAACAATAACATAATAACATGCACAGCAGAGAGCCCCCATAATAATATACACAGCACTGAACCCCAAGAATAATATACACAGCACTGAACCCCAAGAATAATATGCACAGCACTGGTTATATGGATATATTTTCACCAGTTCACATGGATATAATTGCCCCAGCTCTCATGGATATAATTGCCCCCAGCTCTCATGGATATGCCCCCAGATCTCATGGATAATGCCCCAGGTCTCATGGATAATGCCCCAGGTCTCATGGATATGCCCCAGGTCTCATGGATATTGCCCCCAGGTCTCATGGATAATGCCCCAGGTCTCATGGATAATGCCCCAGCTCTCATGGATAATGCCCCCAGGTCTCATGGATAATGCCCCCAGCTCTCATGGATAATGCCCCAACTCTCATGGATAATGCCCCCAGGTCTCATGGATATTACCCCCTGGTCTCATAGATACTGCCCCCTGGTCTCATGGATATTGCCCCCAGATCTCATGGATATTGCCCCCTGGTCTCATGGATACTGCCCCTTGGTCTCATGGATAGTACCCCCTGGTCTCATGGATATTACCCCCTGGTCTCATGGACATTACCCCCTGGTCTCATGGATATTACCCCCTGGTCTCATGGATATTACCCCCTGGTCTCATGGATACTGCCCCCTGGTCTCATGGATACTGCCCCCTGGTCTCATGGATACTGCCCCTGGTCTCATGGATACTGCCCCCTGGTCTCATGGATACTGCCCCCTGGTCTCATGGATATTACCCCTGGTCTCATGGATAGTGCCCCTGGTCTCATGGATACTGCCCCTGGTCTCATGGATACTGCCCCCTGGTCTCATGGATAGTGCCCCTGGTCTCATGGATACTGCCCCTGGTCTCATGGATACTGCCCCTGGTCTCATGGATAGTGCCCCTGGTCTCATGGATACTGCCCCTGGTCTCATGGATAGTGCCCCATGTCTCATGGATACTGCCCCTGGTCTCATGGATACTGCCCCTGGTCTCATGGATACTGCCCCTGGTCTCATGGATACTGCCCCAGGTCTCATGGATACTGCCCCCAGCCCAGCTCACCTCTGCTGCTGCTGCCACACATTTCCGGCGGCCACGTGTTTCCTGCTTCAGCGGCCGCTGACAGGAAGTGCAGCCGCTCGCCTGGGATCTATGAAACAGCCAGGCGAGCGGCTCCACTTCCGGTCACCGGCCATTATAATAGGAAGCACGCGGCCGCCGGCAATGTGCGGCGGCCGCCTGCTAAAGTGTTCGGGCTCAGGCCACAGCGGGAACGCTGGGTTCCCGCAGCGTTCCCGCTGTGGGAGAAGTGCGGGAACGCCGTTCCCGCTCGACTCGAGCCCTGCTCAGCTTAACATATGTTTCGCTGGATACAACCGGCTTCATCTGGAGCGAAGATAGAATAGCTTGTAATGACTATGGGTCTCTTGATATACTTTCTCTCCAAAAGAATGAACCAATGGAAGCAAGGAATTCCTTAATTACTAAGGGATATCATGTGAGCCTAAGAATCAACGAGTGATGCTGGAAGATCAGGAAAAATTAACATATAAATTAGTTGCAGGCTGAAAGCTGGTCATATGTTGCTGATAAGCCAAAAGTTAACCGGATATAGTATTTGGAAAGGTAAACATTGAAACTCGAGTGAGAACAAGATCACCAGTTCTAATGTACAGATCGGGATCAAGAATCGAAATAAATAAGACGGTATCACAAAAATAAATGAATGGTTACTTGAAGAGCCGTAAAGCTATATGGTTGGTGTTCAATAAGCAGTCACTATAGCGCTGGGTAAAATGTACTTATAAGAGAAGTCCCGTATCTATGAGCCCACTGTACATATAACGTAAATGGTATTCGCAAAAGGGGCAGCTGACTGTAGAAACTTGTTCCTGAACCATACGCAAAAAATATATATATTGTCGGACTCTGCTATTGACGCAAATTAGCGTCAATAGCAGAGTCCGACAATATATATATTTTTCAGCAGTAATAAGATCAGCAATCACACACCGTGTATGAGGAGCTCAGGTCCGAAATAACAATGCAAAAAGTCAGGGCGCCAGAAGACAGGATAAATGGGACAAGCCGGGATCGAATAACCAGAATGACAATCAGATAGGAAATATATCGCAACAAGGCTCTAGGGGAACATGAAACCATGATAGGGCAATGACAGTGGGGAAGGAAGCCCTTTAAATGGAGCCACAGAGCCTCCTATTGGAGAACGGGAGAGACTCTCCACTCTACCATTGGAACGCCGGTCAAGTACTGTGATAGGCTACCTCTACTGAGCTCTAACTCTGATTCGCGAGCAAGACCGACTTCCGGATATGGTTGGCGGATGTTGCATCCTAAAGGTTGGCGAGCGCCGCCATCTTTTGATCTCCGTCCGGCAGTAAACATCACCCTGGAATAAGGTGTTCTGGTTATCGGCTGTCGTGACAACCGCAACCATGGACGAAGGAGCGGCGCGACCCCAAACATTGGCCGATGTGACAATACTAAATACGAGACGATATTGATTCTTTACTCATTGTAAGAAGTTTATATGCTCTGCATTTTTCTATGAAATATAGGAATCTCCTTATGTTATGTTGACGTTGTTAATGGATGTGCATTATATCTATAATTTAAAAAAACAAACATAAGACAATCTACAGATAATATTAATCCCAGTCAATCAATATATATCATACGCACTTAGGGGAACTCTTTCTATTAAGTAACAATGTGCAAATGTCAAACAGCAGCCGCCAAGGCCACCAAGGTATTGGCATGCATTAAAAGGGGAGTTCACTCTCGGGATGAAAACATAATTTTGCCTCTTGTGAGCTGGGAAACAGGTAGCGGGTGCAATTGCTCTCTGGGTTGAACACTCTTGAAAGGTTCAGAGACCAGACCAGTGACTTTCCTTCAAACAGTGGTACATTTATTGCAGCAACCCACAGGTTATACACCACGCTGTATATTGCTCAAAAATAAACACTTCAAAAGCAAAGAAAATTCCTAGCCGTGTCCCGGCACTAACTAAACATACAATAGTCCTGACTAACAACCTGTGCAAACCTAGTGTTTGTCAGGCTTCAGCAAACCAGCATGACCAACCTTGTGCTCCAGCAGATAGAGACTGTCTGCTCCCCAGGCTCCAGAGCGATGTCTGTTTGCCTCACCTGCACTAAATTGCCACTGACACAACGTGCAAAACCAGGGGCTTAGAGGTTCCCGGAAGGGGTAAGAGAGAAATCTGGGTGACACATAAACCCCGGACAGGACCTTTCCTTGCTCTCTAGATGATGCCCTGTTACATACCCTCCCCCCTTGTTTCAAGATCCTGGGTGGAACACTGACAGCTACACAAGTGTAGACTCTGGACAGAGCATCTACATTGGCCATTTTTTACCCGGTCGATGCTTCACAGTGAAGCTGTAATCCTGCAATGCCAGAAACCAATGGTTCACACGTCTATTTGTCTCCTTTTTTAGTGCCATCCATTTGAGGGGAGCATGGTCAGTCACCAGATCAAACTGGCGCCCTACTAAATAATATCTTAAGGCATCCAATGCCCATTTAATAGCCAAACCCTCTGTGAAGGAACCGTTCCCTTCCGTCTGTCCTGGCTCTCCAGACACCCCTTCGTTACGGTCAGCCCGGCTACTGGGAGCGCTGTCCTCAGCGCCTCGAGCAGCTTGACCTGCCTGCTTCTGTTCCTCTGCCCTGGAGCCGTTAGGAATCTCCAGAAGGCCGCTCTCTGCCTTCTGAGGGTGATAGTGTATAGTGTAGCGTCGCTGAAATAAAGACACCAGGCACGGCTGTATGCTTTAAAACAGGATCCTCTCTCGCGAACTTCGAACTTTTTGGCATCTTCGGTTCGAGTTTGCAAAAAAAAATAATTTTTGAAAAAAGTATAAAAAATGCTTAACAAATACTAAAAAATCTAGAATTAAAGAGACTCTTTACTGCAGAATATTATAAGCAACGGTTTATTAGATATTGAATTAAAAACTAATGTGTACGTGCAAAGATTCTCACCTCTAAATGACCTGTGTTCTCAAACGGTAAACAACAGGTGTTTTTAAACAAAAACCATACAAACAGGCAGCGCGTCTTCACGTTCTCAAGGGAAATAAACACAGGGAGGAATGGAGGGAGAGGTATATAATGTGAGTCTGCAGGCAAACCAGTTGGCCTATTAACAACCTGGAAAGCGAACATATGAGGGCTGGAAGCTCTCGAAGAATGTGAGTTTTTTTTTCTGCTATCTCTTTACAATATATGTATATTGTTTATGGTGAACATACAGTGTTGCACTACGTTTTTTCTACGTCTTTTTCTCCTTTTGAGGTATCCACTCTACCAGCTGAATACATATCTTCAGACAGAAGAAAGAACCTCTACATATAGACAATTATTTTCCTTTACAGAACTTTTTGCCACCATTCATCAATGTATGTATCATTGACTGTATATGCCATATGGTTTAGCGGTTAACCTATCTGGTATTCCGTGACCACTTTACCAACGTATATACCTCTCCCTCCATTCCTCCCTGTGTTTATTTCCCTTGAGAACGTGAAGACGTGCTGCCTGTTTGTATGGTTTTTGTTTATGGTCAATCGGTGATATTGGGAAGATATTTCCATCAGGCTTCTATAGCGATCTCCATAGATCTCCTCCCCTACTTGTAAGCGCACTATCCCCCCTGTCTCTTTCACAACAGGTGTTTTGAGTCTGGTCTAATGAATTTGATACATTGTATATATGTAGACTATACTGAGGGTGTGGTGTCTGCTTCTGAGAAGTGTTAATTTCTCTACTAAATCATACTCTAATATGCTGCATTTCACTGCTGTGTGCTCAGCTCATTTTTACCGCTTTCGCTCATCATGTTTAAATGCGATTTGAAGCCACATTTTATTAAATAACCCAGACATATTAGATATCGTTCTTTCCGGCAGACTCCGCAGATTCATAATATATCATTTTTATATGTATACATCATGTCCTGTCTGTATATTATGACAACAAATGCAATAGAAATTGAATTATTTTTTTTTAAAACAATTTTTATTGGTTTTTCAGTAATACAGCCACAAGGCGCTCCTGAAAGCCCATAGAGCGATTAACTCCAAAAATAATAAACAGGGAGAAGAAAGAGAGAGAGAAAAAAAAAAGAACATTTTTTTTTCGGTTTTTTTAGATCAAGGTCTCTAGGTCGAACATTTCTATACCCAACTACGAGATGGCCTGCGCCGTAAGCCAAGGTTCCCAAATCTTTGTGCATTGTTGGAGCGTATCGTGTAGTTGAGCTGTTAGACATTCCATTTTATAGATATACCACACCTTCGCAACTATCTCCGGTACGGCGGGGAGGTCTCACTTCCAGGAGCAGGCTATACATATGCGGGTGGATGTACAAATACGATGGGCTAGTTGAAGGGAAGAGCGCGATAGACCATGACGTCGGGACGGGCTATTAAGCAAGGCCAAAGCGGGGTCAGGGGGTACTGGCGAACCAAGAGCACAGGATATCATAGCGAAAACTGAGGACCACAGAACGGTTACCAGCCCACACTCCCACCACATGTGATAAAACGTTCCACGTTGGCCACAACCCCTAGTGCACAAGCCAGTGAGCGCAGGGTAGATTTTCTGTAAGCGGACCGGGTCCAGGTACCACCTGGAGAGGAGCTTATAGCAATTTTCTTTTATCGGAGTACATGTTGTTATCCACATCGAGGACTCCTTTATTGCCTCCCATTCCTCCCTGGTTAGGTGGCGACACAGATCTATTTCCCATAGGAGCTGGTACGAGCACGGGCATTCGAGAGACGGGTGAAGGAGAAGATTATATATTTGGGATATCGCTCCAGCCGTGCTTGAGCTTCTCATTACTAGGCTCTCAAATGGGGTCTCTACAGGGGTGCCCATAGTCAGACGAATACATACAAAATGACTAACTATTTTTTTGCTCCAGATGAAGCCAATGTTCAGTTGGCGAAACATATGTTGAGCTGATGTATCAACCTTGATTTTAAGCCGTGATTTGTTGTGTGTGCAGCATTTGCAGGGTGAGGACAGAAATCTTGAGCATGAGCTCGACTAGCTAAGGGTCAGTGTTGGCGTGCTGATTGTGAAGGTGATTTATGGTTTGCTTTTTGATGCTAATCCCTTTGTGCAATTATGGAATTCTATTATGGTGCCTAATACATCGATTGCAATCCTCTTTCCACACCTCTTTTATGCACAGCCATTATACACTGGCGTCAATTCCAGTACACCCTGCTTTGTCTGCTGTCATATTTATGTTTTTAATTGATTTTTCCTTGCATCTGAGAGTGTCTATATTCGTTCAAATAAAGATTAATTTTTCTGTAGACACTCCTCCAGTGCCATTTGCCGGTTCTTTTTTGAGCTGCCAAGTGGTTTATTGAGATATATACATGTTGTTATCCCCATCGATGACTCCTTTATTGCCTCCCATTCCTCCCTGGTTAGGTGGCGACACAGATCTATTTCCCATAGGAGCTGGTACGAGCACGGGCATTCGAGAGACGGGTGAAGGAGAAGATTATATATTTGGGATATCGCTCCAGCCGTGCTTGAGCTTCTCATTACTAGGCTCTCAAATGGGGTCTCTACAGGGGTGCCCATAGTCAGACGAATACATACAAAATGACTAACTATTTTTTTGCTCCAGATGAAGCCAATGTTCAGTTGGCGAAACATATGTTGAGCTGATGTATCAACCTTGATTTTAAGCCGTGATTTGTTGTGTGTGCAGCATTTGCAGGGTGAGGACAGAAATCTTGAGCATGAGCTCGACTAGCTAAGGGTCAGTGTTGGCGTGCTGATTGTGAAGGTGATTTATGGTTTGCTTTTTGATGCTAATCCCTTTGTGCAATTATGGAATTCTATTATGGTGCCTAATACATCGATTGCAATCCTCTTTCCACACCTCTTTTATGCACAGCCATTATACACTGGCGTCAATTCCAGTACACCCTGCTTTGTCTGCTGTCATATTTATGTTTTTAATTGATTTTTCCTTGCATCTGAGAGTGTCTATATTCGTTCAAATAAAGATTAATTTTTCTGTAGACACTCCTCCAGTGCCATTTGCCGGTTCTTTTTTGAGCTGCCAAGTGGTTTATTGAGATATATACATGTTGTTATCCCCATCGATGACTCCTTTATTGCCTCCCATTCCTCCCTGGTTAGGTGGCGACACAGATCTATTTCCCATAGGAGCTGGTACGAGCACGGGCATTCGAGAGACGGGCGGAGGAGAAGATTATATATTTGGGATATCGCTCCAGCCGTGCTTGAGCTTCTCATTACTAGGCTCTCAAATGGGGTCTCTACAGGGGTGCCCATAGTCAGACGAATACATACAAAATGTCGAATTTGAGAATATCTATAAAACTCTCGTAAAGGGATATCATGTGACTCTCTAAAGTATTCCCACAGGGGGAATTTCCCCTGCAATAGCACCGCTCCTAGTGTCGTAAAACTCTTCTGTAGCCACCAATCAAAAGCTCAGGCCTCCTCCCCACGCCGTGGGGGGAAGAGCGGGTTATCTCGCAGGGGTAGCAGACCAGATGTAGTGGTGGTGAGGGACATACGGTATTTGACCTTAGACCATATATCCAATGAATGAGTAGTGGTGGGCAATAAGCGACCTCTTTCTGATGAGGAGATCTGTCTCCAGGGAACCTGTGATAAGCATGAAGGGGCAACATAGTCGTTCTCTATGTCAACCCAACAGATCCTACCCCTTCTGGAGGACCATTGGAGGAGTTGCGTCAACTGTGCCGATTTATAGTACAGGGCTAGGACAGGGACTACAAGGCCCCCATGTATTTTAGGGTGGCGTAGTATCAGTCTGGAAACTCTCGGTTTCTTCCCCTGCCATACATAGCGGTAAAAGGCTGACTGAAGGTTGGGTAGGATCGTCTGTGGTAGGGGGACCGGTAAGGTGCGGAAAAGATACAGAAGTTTCGGGAGTGCCGTCATTTTAAGGGCATAAACGCGGCGCATCCAGGAGATGGAGTAGGAGGACCATTGCCGCAGTAGGGATTTGATGTGCTTAATCATGTCAGGATAGTTAGAGGTGTAGAGCTGCGATACGTGAGCGGTGAGGTAGATCCCCAGGTATTTGAGTCGTTGGGGACACCAACGAAAGGTGAACGATTCCCGTAGGTGTGTAACAACTTCCTGAGGTAATGAAATATTTAAAGCTTCAGATTTGGCAATATTAATTTTGTAGCCAGAGAGGGCACCGAAGGAGGAGAGGCAACTGTATAGGTTCGGTAATGAAACAAGGGGTCGGGTTATCGTGAGTAAGATATCGTCTGCAAAAAGACTCAGTTTATAGTTTTTGTCGCCCACTGCTATTCCTGAAATATCTGGGTGACGCCTAATCTGTTCCACCAGGGGTTCAAGGCATAGGGCGAACAGAAGTGGGGACAGGGGGCAACCCTGACGCGTACCATTTAAAATGTCGAATGGTCTTGATCTCCCTCCCATAGTCGTTACTGAGGCCGTTGGTGAAGTGTAAAGTGCACGGATACCCCCTATCATCCCTTCTCCCACCCCAAACCGCCTCAAGACCTCCCATAAATATGTCCAGTCCACTCGATCAAAAGCCTTCTCAGCGTCGAGGGAAAGCAGTAGTGATGGTTGTTTGGAGGCGTGTGCTATAGAGAGTAGGTTGCCGTTGTACATATTAGCTAGGAGTGGGGCTAATTGAGTTTGGAATTTCTTATAATATAGGGGGCTAAACCCATCCGGGCCTGGGGCTTTAGATGTTCGGAGTTCTTTCAGTAGTGGGAGGATCTCCTCAGTAGTAATTGGGGTCGCCAACGCATTTGCCTGCTGTCGGGTCAAAGATCGCAGTGGCAATTGCTCTGAAAAGGAGCGAATCTTTTGTTTTTTCTGGTCGTCAGAGGGGGCTGTCGTACCGTCATACAACTTAGTATAGTAGCGCGCAAATTCTTCCGCTATTTCTGACGGAGTTACTACCGGGGAATCCCCACCTCTCTGGATTTTCGCTATAGAGTTACGCTTACGCAGGGCGCGCAGTTTGCGGGCTAGCATGGCGTCTGGCTTGTTACCCTTCTCGAAAAATAGCTACGGAGGTCGCCTAGTGCCCTCTCAGTCTGTAGGGAATTCAGTTCCCCCCTGGTAGACACTATTCTGTTCCAGATCAATGGGCCAGGCTGAGCTTTATGTGATCTCTCTAAGGTGGCGAGAGTAGCAGTCAGATCCGTCATTTGGGAGCGCCGTTTCTTATAGTGGGCCCCTTAAGACCTCCTTATGGGTGGTCCACAACAGATCTGGGTGATAGTGTGCGGGGTTGTTATCCAGAACGAAGTTCACTAACGCTAGGTCCAATTCAGTAGCGACTTCCGGTCTCAACAACAGGGCGTCTGGAAGGCGCCAGGGAGGGCGGGGGAACCCCTGGAGCCATCTGCCAAGACCACACTGAGAGGGGCGTGATCTGACCATGTTATCTCATGGATCTTAGCAGATAGTACATCTCTCACCGCCCGTTGGGGACAAAGACAAAATCAATTCTCGTGTATGTTGTGTTCGGGTGGGAGTAAAATGTGTAGTCTCTTGTCGTGGGGTGAAGGAGGCGCCATCCATCTACTATTTGGGTTTGTAGCAAGAAATCTTTAAGGAGTGGGCGGTTAGGATGAGACTCAGACTGAGTCTCATCCTGGTAGATCTATCTAAAACCCGGTCAAGGATGGAGTTAAAGTCGCCCCCGATGATCACCTCCCCCCCAGGGAAGGGTTCTAACAGAGTCAGGAGCCGGTCATAAAAGGCAGGTTCCCTGGAGCTAGGAGTGTAGACATTGAGCAGTGTTAACGGTCTATTGTCAATAGTGCCCTGAAGAAACAGAAACCTTCCCTCCTTATCTGACACTTTTCTACGAAGTACAAAATTAATGTGGGAGCGGAAAAAATTGGAGGTTCCCCGGTGTTTCCTATTTGCACAGGCATGGTAATGCAGCGGGAATCGTTTATCAAAAAATCTAGGGGATTTACCCTGAGCGAAATGCGTTTCCTGGAGGAGGAGAATGTCCGCTCCCAGAGAAACATAGGATCGCATCGCCTTACGTCGTTTCATTGGATTATTAAACCCTTTTACGTTATGCGAGATTACATGTAGTGGCATTGCAGGGAACAATATAGGGGAAGCAGCTGGAAGCTAACAGACTCAGTCGCGCCTAAACAGGGCAGAAGAGTGAAGGCAGGAGAAAATGGCAGTAGAAATCCTAGAACACCCGAGTGGTATACCAATTTACATACATCAACATATGACCACAGTTTACCTGACCTTTCGGGACCTTGATCGGAAAAGAAAAGGAAGAAAAAGAAAAAATGGAAAAAAGAAAACCAAAAGGCAAAAATGTTTGCAAAAAGAGAGAAAAAGAAAAAAAGGAAAAAGGAAAAAATAAATCACAGAAAAAAGGAATACACACACATTTTAACTCGAATTGCAAAAAAAAACAATCCAACGAAGATCCCATCCATTAGGGAAACAGTCTCGGGTTTCGTCCAATCCCCGTAATGATCCCCTTCAGGGGGGAAGCCTAGAAGGGCGCCCAGAGCCCTGGGCGGAGGGGTGGTCAGCGACATCCCCCCAAGTGGCGTCACCTAAATCAAAATCCTGATCTCGTTTGGATCCAATCGGATGCTCATCATCCCAATGAGGTTGTAGTGTAAAAACTTAGATAAGTTCCGTAACCTAATGTACTACAATAACGTAAAAGTCCCTGCAACCTAGGGATGTGCGTTTCGGGTTTCGGAATTTCGGAATTTTCACGAAATTTCCCGATTCGTGTTTTCGGATGCGGCCGAATTTCCGAAAATTTTTAGATCCGAAAATGTCAGATCCGAAATGTTTTCCGAGCCGAAACGAAATATTATCGGATTTTTCGAATGGACTTGAAATGTGTCAAACAAGGAGAACAGATGTTCCGAAAAACGAAAATTTTCCGAAAAACGAAAATTTTTCGAAAAACGAAAATTTGACGAAAAACGAAAATTTTATAAAAACGAAAATTTTCTGAAAAACGAAAATTTTCCGAAAAAACGAAAAGTCGATACAAAAAACGAGCAAAATGACACGAAAAACACGAAAAATGGTCGATATTCCGAAAAATGTGCAATTCCGAAAAACGAAAATTTCCGAAATTACGAAAAGTCGATCCAAAAACCGAGCACAGTGACACGAAAATACGAAAAATGGTCGATATTCCAAAAAAAAAATGTACCCGAAAAACGGGCCGAATCGAATCGAAACCGAAATCGGTCGAAACGAGCCGAATCGAAAAGTTTAAAAATCCGAAAAATCGAACCGAATCGAACCGAAAAAAAAATCGGTGCACAAGCCTACAACCTAGTGTAGGCCACATGTGGCAGAGTGAGGAAACATCAGTCATGGTGGAGGAGGCGGCGAGGGCCGCGGCCGGCGATCGTTTAGTGGGGCCTGAGACCATTCAGTCTCCATCCTCTGCGGTGTGAAGGGTCTCTCTCGTGGCGGGGAGGCTCACGTGCCTGCCAGGCCCAGAGCATGAAGAAAGCGGTCAGCCCTCTGCAGGTCTTCCAGAACATGCGTAGCTCCTTGATGGGATACCACAAGTTTAAACGGGAACCCCCATCGATATCTGATGTTATGTGCAATCAGTTGGTCCGTAATAGGTTTAAGTAGCGACGATTTTGTAAAGTAGTTGGAGAAAGATCAATAAACAGTTTCAGCATAACGTTGTCAATGGACGGAGTTTGCATTCTAGCGGCTGCGACCACCGCGTCTTTTATCCCGTAATAATGAAATCTAGCGATAATATCTCTAGGGCGTTCTCCAGGGCGCGGTCGGGATCTTAAGGCTCTGTGTACCCTGTCGAATAAACAGTGTTCCGGGGGGGGAATCAGGCAAGAGATTGAGCAGGTACCTGTGCATAAAGTCCTGTAGGTCTGTCACATCTTCTGGGACCCCTCTGAGGCGCATGTTGTTCCGCCGGGACCTGTTATCTTGATCTTCTTGCGCTCTCTGTAGTTGGTGCACTTCCTCAGTAAGGGCCTCCAAATGTTGAGCTATGTCATTATAATCTTTAACTGAGACGTCGTTTTCCCTTTCTAGAGCGTCTGTTCGTACCCCTACCGCATCGATCTTGGCCCTCACCGCCGCCAGGCCTTCCTGTATGTCCCCCTTGATGTCTGCACGAAACGTGGAAAGTAATCTCTCTATGTCCCCTCTCGTGGCCGGGCCGTTATCAGGAGAGCGCGGGGTGATAGAATATGCTGATGGCATAGAAGGTTCTACACGCCTTGTCTCTTAGGGCCTCTATGGCTGGTTTAAAACTTCCCGATCGGGTTTGTTTCTAAGCCGTGGTATGTGTAGCTGTTGGCTTCATCAAAAGTGCAGTCATTAAGTGTGAAAGAGGAACTCTTGGTTTTTGCGTTCTTCCTTTGGAAAACCATGACCTTTGTTTTCTTTTGGTTGATGGGTAGTGCCCATGCCTCACTGTATTTTTCCAGCACTTCCAGGCTGTCTTGTAGACCTCTCTCTGTTGGTGACAGTAGTAGGCGGTCATCTGCATACAACAGGAACTTCACCTCGGTGTCATGAAGAGTTAGTCCTGGTGCTGAGGAGGATTATAGAGCTTCAGCCAGTCCATTGATGTAGATGTTAAAGAGGGTTGGATTTAAGCTGCAGCCTTGTCTGACTCCACAAGCCTGCCGGAAGTACTCTGTTCTCTTCCCATTCACCTTTATGCTGCAGAAGTTTTCGTTATAGGAGCTCTTGATGACGTCATATGTTTTCCCTCCTATTCCACTCTCCAGTAGTTTGAGGAACAGGCCTGTGTGCCACACGAAATCAAAGGCCTTCTTAAAGTCCACAAAGCAGGCAAATATTTTCCAATGTTTTGTATTGTGGACATGGTTCTTGATAAGGCTGTGCAGGGTGTAGATGTGAACTGTAGTGCGATGGTTTGGCATGAACCCCGCTTGGCTTCTGTTGAGGACGTTATGCTGTGTCAGGAAGCTGAGGATTCTTTTGTTCAGAATGCTATTGAACAGTTTTCCCAGCGTGCTGCTGACACATATCCCTCTGTAGTTGGCTGGATAATATTGGTCTCCACTTTTATGGATGGGTGTTATGAGGCCTTGGTTCCATACTTGAGGGTAGAATCCAACGCTCAGGACCAGGTTGAAAACTTTACATATTGCGGCGTGTACTTCTGGGGAGCCGTGTTTAATCATCTCTGGAAGAATTCCATCCATCCCGCTGGCTTTTTTACTTCGCAGATCTTGAATTTTTTTCTGCTACTTCTTGGGGTGTAATGGGTGTATCTAACGAGGTTTGGAAATCCTTGATTTTTTTTTTTCCAGTCCATTTAGTCTTCTGATGATGTGTTCCTGTTCCCCAGTTAGTTCCTCTTTGGGAATGTCTTTGTACAGGCTCTTGAAGTAGTTGAGCCAGTTGTTGCCATATATTAAGTTTTTTGAATTACAGGTTAGGACTTCTCCTATTTTCACCCCCTCGTCACTATTTTTGATTAATGTATCCTCTTGTATCCTTTTCTGTTTCCTGTGGATCTACATGCTAGACATTGACCACAGTTGTAAAAACCATCCTTTAACTCAAAGAACTTCTTTTTTTCAGTACTCTCCCTTGTCTTACTATTGACTCAACTGGTCTTTAGATTTTTTGTTCCTTTAAATACCACCTTTGGGTTTTCTCCTATATGAGCTTTCAAATCTCCATCTCTATGTAAAACATGCCAGTGTTTGTTTTTTCAAAATGCTCTTAATAGTCTTGGCCTTACTATTATAATCACAAATAAATGTGATTGTATCATTTGCCTGATTATTTTTTGGTTTATATTGTAATAAGTCATTGCGATCTTCCTGTATCAGCTTTTCAATAGTGGAATCTAACTCTGTGTCATTATAACCTTTTTCTACAAATGTCATGTGTAGGCTGTGTAATTTATGCAGCAGGGGTTTGTGAGCCCAATATGCAGTGCACTGAGGAGATCAGACAGGTTACAGGGCACAACAGGAACATAAACTGGACATAAGATCAAGACAATGGAGGAGACTGGGTTTAGAGTGAATAACTGCTCACTGATACAGACAAGCATGTGGAAGAGTACTTCACTGATTTATCAAAGCATAAAACTAAAACACAGAGACATACACACAAGAGACACAAACTACACATAAGAACAAATGCACACATTTACTATGCTGCCATCTGATGGATGGAGGACAAAATAATACCTCAATACATAACACTCCTCCCAGTCCCCACCTAGATCTTGAAGTCGTTCAGATAACTGGGAGGGTGAGTATTTCTTCTTGTGCGCCCAAAGACCATGTTTGGAGCTGCTTCGACTGGACTATCAGTTGGACCAATTCCTACTTCCTGTGCTTTCTCGGATGGACCATCAGAAACTGGCTCTGCAACAGCAACTCCTGGAGAACTTGCACTTGTATCATCCAGTAGTTCACCAACATCTGGGATCCCAGAAAACCCAGTAGAATGGGAACTAGCAACAGGCACAATTTCATCACTCTGCTCCCGTATCTGATCGATATGCCGTCTTAATATTCTGCCATCAGGAATTTGTACCTTGTACGACAAAGGTCCTGTAGCCACAAGCACTTTTGCAGGTATCCATTTAGAAACATAGAAAAATGTCGGCAGATAAGAACCTTTCGGCCCATCTAGTCTGCCCAATTACATGGATACTTAACTGGATTTATCTTTTGTTTAGGATAGCCTTATGCCTATCCCATGCCTGCTTAAATTCAATTACTGTTTTGGCCTCTACCACTTCAACTGGAAGGCTGTTCCATGTATCCACCACCCTCTCAGTAAAATAATGCTTCCTGATGTTACTTTTAAACCTTTGCCCCTCTAATCTAAGACTATGTCCTCTTGTTTTGCTACTTTGTTTCCTTTTAAATATACTCCCTTCCTCTACCTTGTGGATTCCCTTTACGTATTTAAATGTTTCTATCATATCTCCTCTGTCTCATCTTTTTTCCAAGCTGTACATGTTAAGATCATTAAGCCTTTCCTGGTAACTTTTCTCCTTCAAGCCGTACACCATTTTAGTAGCCCTTCTGTGAACTCTCTCTAAGATGTCTATATCCTTCTGGAGATACGGGCTCCAGTACTGCACACAGTACTCCAAGTGAGGTCTCACCAGTGCTCTGTACAGTGGCATGAGCACTTCCCTTTTCCTACTGCTAATACCTCTCCCTACACAACCAAGCATTCTGATAGCATTTCCTGCTGCTCTATTACATTGACTACTTACCCTTAGATCCTCTGAAATAATAACCCCTAAATCCCTTTCCTCAGATGTTGAGGTTAGGACTGTATCAAATATTCTAAATTCAGCCCTTGGGTTTTTACGTCCCAGATGCATTATCTTGCCCTTATCCACATTAAAACTCAATTGCCACAGCTCCGACCATTTTTTTAGTTTACCTAAATCATTTGTCATTTGGCTGATCCCTCCAGGAATGTCAACCCTGTTGCAAATCTTTGTGTCATCAGCAAAAGAGATACTTTTCCATTAATACCTTCTGCAATATCACTAATAAAAATATTAAAGAGAATGGGTCCAAGTACTGACCCTGAGGTACCCCACTGGTAACAAGACCTTGCACTGAATAAACTCCAGTTACCACAACCCTCTGTTGCCTGTCACTCAGCCACTGCCTAATCCATTCAACAATATTGGAATCCAAGCTCAAAGATTGCAATTTATTGATAAGCCTTCTATGCGGAACAGTATCAAAAGCCTTACTGAAATCTAAATAAGCAATGTCTACTGCACCACCTGTGTCTATTATTTTTATTACCCAATCAAAGAAATCAAGAATATTAGTTTGGCATGATATCCCTGAGGGAAACCCATGTTGTTTCTGATACTGTAATCTATGTGTTTTTAGATGTTCAACAATCCTTTCCTTTAACATGGTTTCCATTAATTTCCCCACTACTGACGTAAGACTAACTGGCCTATAGTTCCCCGATTCCTCCCTACTACCCTTCTTGTAAATGGGCACAACATGTGCTAATTTCCAGTCTTCTGGGACGACTCCCGTTAACAAGGATTGGTTAAATAAATCTGTTAACGGTTTTGCTATTACATCACTGAGCTCTTTTAATAATTTAGGGTGGATCCCATCAGGCCCCATTGACTTATTTGTCTTTACTTTAGACAGCTGCTGTAGAACCTCCTCCTCTGTAAAATCATATGTAAATGTCTTGTTAGTGTTTCCTCCTAACGGAGGTCCCTTTCCTTCCTTTTCTTCTGCAAAGACTGAACAAAAATATTCATTGAGGCAGTCAGCGAGACTTTAATCCTCTTCTACATACCTTCCATTCCTTTGTTTTTAATCTAACTAATCCTTGTTTTACTTTTCTTTTCTCGTTAATGTATCTAAAAAATGTTTTGTCCCCCTTTTTTACTGACTGAGCTATTTTCTCTTCTGCGTGTGCTTTGGAAGCTCTTATAAATTGCTTTGCCTCTTTCTGACTAATCTTATAGGTTTGCCTATCTTCTTCACTCTGAGTTTTTTTTATAATTATTGAATGCTATCTTTTTGTTCTTCACTATTTTGGCCACTTCTGCAGAGTACCACAGTGGTTTCTTCCCTTTTTTGTTTTTGCTAACAAGCCGAATGCAATTGCCTGTGGCCTTCAATAATACTTCCTTTAAATAATCCCATTTCTCCTGGACTCCCTTTAAACTCCTCCAGTCTGATAATGACTCATTCACACAAAATCTCATTTTAGAAAAATCTGTTTTTTTAAAGTCTAAAACTTTTGTTTTTGTGTGGTGCGGCTCCATCCCTGTTCTTATATTAAACCATAAAAATGTAGACTCGAATGTAGCCCCAAACGTGGATCAATGGAGTGAGGGTCTCTTGCTCCACAGCCCCATACAGCAGAAAAAGAAATAAAAAGAACTCCAGAATCCACAATGTAATTCAAATGGATTTAATCCAACACCAAGAAAGCAAGGCAACGTTTCGACCACAACTGGTCTTTGTCAAGCCTAAATCACAATAACAGAGCTGGAAATAAATAGTACCACAGATCAATCAAATAATCAATTAACCCCTTAGTGACCGGGCGGTTTTACACAAATCCGTCCGTTCGTGACCGCAGCTGTTTTTACGTTTCTGCGCTCTTAGTGTTTACGTCAAATTTTCCTCTTACTCGTTTATGTAACCCACACATATTTTACACTGTTTTTCTCGTCACTAAATGGACTTTATAAAGATAACCATTTTTTTCATTTCATATAATTTACTATAAAAAATATTGTGAAATATGACACAAAAATTGAAAAAACACCACTTTTTCGAACTTTGACCCCAAAATTTCTTATGTATCAACAACCGTCAAAAAATTTTTATTCCTTAGTAGTTTCTAAATTTAGTACTGAGTTTAGCAACCCAATGTTTACATATTCCTCGCTTTTTTCCTTATTTTATGCAACAATAAGTGCAAGTAGCACTTTGCCATTTCCAAAGAGTTTATTTTCAAAACTAGTGATAGTGACATTAAACACTGATATCTGTCACTAATTGCTGAATAACCTCCACATATACATATTTTTTTAAAGTACACAAATCAAGGTATTAAACTGGGGTATTTTGACTCTTTCCATGCAAACCATTTTACCACAAATCTATGCCAAAGTTTGAGAAAAAAAAAAATTTTGGTGATTTATTTTTTTTTGAACGCAAATTTAAGAATACATGTACTGTGAACTTTAAGGTTTACTGCCAAAAAGCACCCCAAAATATGTTCAGCAACATCTTCTGAGTAAATTGATACCACCCAAGTATAGGTTATGTCGGGTCATTTGGGGGCTAAAAGGCCTTATTTGGGGGGTGCGCATTTCAGTTTTCCAACTTGGAATTTTCACATTTCGTCATCATGCACCATGTCCTATTTGGGACATTTTTGAAGCCGGCCAAAGTAATTTACCCCCATCAAACCATATATTTTTAGAAAGGGCACACCCTAGGGTGCTTCAAAGAGTTGTATTTTAACACTTTCCATGCACTAGCTCTTTGTCAAACTTTCAGGTAGTCACTTTTTGTGTTATTTTTTCACACACATTGTACTTTAGGCATGAATTGTCAAATCCAGTTATGGGTTACTGCCAAAAAACACCCCAAAATATGTTCAGCAACATCTTATGAGTAAATTGATACCACCCATGTATAGGTATGTCGGGTCATTTGGGGCTAATAGGCCTTATTTGGGGGGTGCGCATTTCAGTTTTCCAACTTGGAATTTTCACATTTCGTCATCATGCACCCATGTCCTATTTGGGACATTTTTGAAGCCGGCCAAAGTAATTTACCCCCATCAAACCATATATTTTTAGAAAGGGCCACCCTAGGGTGCTTCAAAGAGTTGTATTTTAACACTTCCATGCACTAGCTCTTTGTCAAACTTTCAGGTAGTCACTTTTTGTGTTATTTTTTCACACACATTGTACTTTAGGCATGAATTGTCAAATCCAGTTATGGGTTACTGCCAAAAAACACCCCAAAATATGTTCAGCAACATCTTCTGAGTAAATTGATACCACCCATGTATAGGTATGTCGGGTCATTTGGGGGCTAATAGCCTTATTTGGGGGGTGCGCATTTCAGTTTTCCAACTTGGAATTTTCACGTTTCGTCATCATGCACCCATGTCCTATTTGGGACATTTTTGAAGCCGGCCAAAGTAATTTACCCCCATCAAACCATATATTTTTAAGAAAGGGCACACCCTAGGGTGCTTCAAAGAGTTGTATTTTAACACTTTCCATGCACTAGCTCTTTGTCAAACTTTCAGGTAGTCACTTTTTGTGTTATTTTTTCACACACATTATACTTTAGGCATGAATTGTCAAATCCAGTTATGGGTTACTGCCAAAAAACACCCCAAAATATGTTCAGCAACATCTTCTGAGTAAATTGATACCACCCATGTATAGGTATGTCGGGTCATTTGGGGGCTAATAGGCCTTATTTGGGGGGTGCGCATTTCAGTTTTCCAACTTGGAATTTTCACGTTTCGTCATCATGCACCCATGTCCTATTTGGGACATTTTTGAAGCCGGCCAAAGTAATTTACCCCCATCAAACCATATATTTTTAGAAAGGGCACACCCTGGGGTGCTTCAAAGAGTTGTATTTTAACACTTTCCATGCACTAGCTCTTTGTCAAACTTTCAGGTAGTCACTTTTTGTGTTATTTTTTCACACACATTGTACTTTAGGCATGAATTGTCAAATCCAGTTATGGGTTACTGCCAAAAAACACCCCAAAATATGTTCAGCAACATCTTCTGAGTAAATTGATACCACCCATGTATAGGTATGTCGGGTCATTGGGGGCTAATAGGCCTTATTTGGGGGGTGCGCATTTCAGTTTTCCAACTTGGAATTTTCACGTTTCGTCATCATGCACCCATGTCCTATTTGGGACATTTTTGAAGCCGGCCAAAGTAATTTACCCCCATCAAACCATATATTTTTAGAAAGGGCACACCCTGGGGTGCTTCAAAGAGTTGTATTTTAACACTTTCCATGCACTAGCTCTATGTCAATCTTTCAGGTAGTCACTTTTTGTGTTATTTTTTCACACACATTGTACTTTAGGCATGAATTGTCAAATCCAGTTATGGGTTACTGCCAAAAAACACCCCAAAATATGTTCAGCAACATCTTCTGAGTAAATTGATACCACCCATGTATAGGTATGTCGGGTCATTTGGGGGCTAATAGGCCTTATTTGGGGGGTGCGCATTTCAGTTTTCCAACTTGGAATTTTCACGTTTCGTCATCATGCACCCATGTCCTATTTGGGACATTTTTGAAGCCGGCCAAAGTAATTTACCCCCATCAAACCATATATTTTTAGAAAGGGCACACCCTGGGGTGCTTCAAAGAGTTGTATTTTAACACTTTCCATGCACTAGCTCTATGTCAATCTTTCAGGTAGTCACTTTTTGTGTTATTTTTTCACACACATTGTACTTTAGGCATGAATTGTCAAATCCAGTTATGGGTTACTGCCAAAAAACACCCCAAAATATGTTCAGCAACATCTTCTGAGTAAATTGATACCACCCATGTATAGGTATGTCGGGTCATTTGGGGGCTAATAGGCCTTATTTGGGGGGTGCGCATTTCAGTTTTCCAACTTGGAATTTTCACGTTTCGTCATCATGCACCCATGTCCTATTTGGGACATTTTTGAAGCCGGCCAAAGTAATTTACCCCCATCAAACCATATATTTTTAGAAAGGGCACACCCTGGGGCGCTTCAAAGAGTTGTATTTTAACACTTTCCATGCACTAGCTCTATGTCAATCTTTCAGGTAGTCACTTTTTGTGTTATTTTTTCACACACATTGTACTTTAGGCATGAATTGTCAAATCCAGTTATGGGTTACTGCCAAAAAACACCCCAAAATATGTTCAGCAACATCTTCTGAGTAAATTGATACCACCCATGTATAGGTATGTCGGGTCATTTGGGGGCTAATAGGCCTTATTTGGGGGGTGCGCATTTCAGTTTTCCAACTTGGAATTTTCACGTTTCGTCATCATGCACCCATGTCCTATTTGGGACATTTTTGAAGCCGGCCAAAGTAATTTACCCCCATCAAACCATATATTTTTAGAAAGGGCACACCCTGGGGTGCTTCAAAGAGTTGTATTTTAACACTTTCCATGCACTAGCTCTATGTCAATCTTTCAGGTAGTCACTTTTTGTGTTATTTTTTCACACACATTGTACTTTAGGCATGAATTGTCAAATCCAGTTATGGGTTACTGCCAAAAAAACACCCCAAAATATGTTCAGCAACATCTTCTGAGTAAATTGATACCACCCATGTATAGGTATGTCGGGTCATTTGGGGGCTAATAGGCCTTATTGGGGGGTGCGCATTTCAGTTTTCCAACTTGGAATTTTCACGTTTCGTCATCATGCACCCATGTCCTATTTGGGACATTTTTGAAGCCGGCCAAAGTAATTTACCCCCATCAAACCATATATTTTTAGAAAGGGCACACCCTGGGGTGCTTCAAAGAGTTGTATTTTAACACTTTCCATGCACTAGCTCTATGTCAATCTTTCAGGTAGTCACTTTTTGTGTTATTTTTTCACACACATTGTACTTTAGGCATGAATTGTCAAATCCAGTTATGGGTTACTGCCAAAAAAACCCCAAAATATGTTCAGCAACATCTTCTGAGTAAATTGATACCACCCATGTATAGGTATGTCGGGTCATTTGGGGGCTAATAGGCCTTATTTGGGGGGTGCGCATTTCAGTTTTCCAACTTGGAATTTTCACGTTTCGTCATCATGCACCCATGTCCTATTTGGACATTTTTGAAGCCGGCCAAAGTAATTTACCCCCATCAAACCATATATTTTTAGAAAGGGCACACCCTGGGGTGCTTCAAAGAGTTGTATTTTAACACTTTCCATGCACTAGCTCTATGTCAATCTTTCAGGTAGTCACTTTTTGTGTTATTTTTTCACACACATTGTACTTTAGGCATGAATTGTCAAATCCAGTTATGGGTTACTGCCAAAAAACACCCCAAAATATGTTCAGCAACATCTTCTGAGTAAATTGATACCACCCATGTATAGGTATGTCGGGTCATTTGGGGGCTAATAGGCCTTATTTGGGGGGTGCGCATTTCAGTTTTCCAACTTGGAATTTTCACGTTTCGTCATCATGCACCCATGTCCTATTTGGGACATTTTTGAAGCCGGCCAAAGTAATTTACCCCCATCAAACCATATATTTTTAGAAAGGGCACACCCTGGGGTGCTTCAAAGAGTTGTATTTTAACACTTTCCATGCACTAGCTCTATGTCAATCTTTCAGGTAGTCACTTTTTGTGTTATTTTTTCACACACATTGTACTTTAGGCATGAATTGTCAAATCCAGTTATGGGTTACTGCCAAAAAACACCCCAAAATATGTTCAGCAACATCTTCTGAGTAAATTGATACCACCCATGTATAGGTATGTCGGGTCATTTGGGGGCTAATAGGCCTTATTTGGGGGGTGCGCATTTCAGTTTTCCAACTTGGAATTTTCACGTTTCGTCATCATGCACCCATGTCCTATTTGGGACATTTTTGAAGGCGGCCAAAGTAATTTACCCCCATCAAACCATATATTTTTAGAAAGGGCACACCCTGGGGTGCTTCAAAGAGTTGTATTTTAACACTTTCCATGCACTAGCTCTATGTCAATCTTTCAGGTAGTCACTTTTTGTGTTATTTTTTCACACACATTGTACTTTAGGCATGAATTGTCAAATCCAGTTATGGGTTACTGCCAAAAAACACCCCAAAATATGTTCAGCAACATCTTCTGAGTAAATTGATACCACCCATGTATAGGTATGTCGGGTCATTTGGGGGCTAATAGGCCTTATTTGGGGGGTGCGCATTTCAGTTTTCCAACTTGGAATTTTCACGTTTCGTCATCATGCACCCATGTCCTATTTGGACATTTTTTGAAGCCGGCCAAAGTAATTTACCCCCATCAAACCATATATTTTTAGAAAGGGCACACCCTGGGGCGCTTCAAAGAGTTGTATTTTAACACTTTCCATGCACTAGCTCTATGTCAATCTTTCAGGTAGTCACTTTTTGTGTTATTTTTTCACACACATTGTACTTTAGGCATGAATTGTCAAATCCAGTTATGGGTTACTGCCAAAAAACACCCCAAAATATGTTCAGCAACATCTTCTGAGTAAATTGATACCACCCATAATAGATTGTCGTTGTTTTTTGGGGTGCTAGGCCAATCTTTGGACATGTGCTTTCAGTTTTCCAATTTGACATACAGTATTTCTGCTATCTTCTTTTTAGGGTCCTTTTTACATATTTTTTGAAGGCGGCCAAAGTAATTTACCCCATCATGAACTGCATATATTTGGTAAGCTAACACCCCAAAGTATTGTAAAGAGGAGTGTTTTTATGCTATGGATGCATCCGTTTGCTCAAACAAATTGGATACTGTTTGGTGGTCATTTTTTCATTTTCACACCCACATCAGTTTGGGACTGAATTTAGGAGACACTGTTATTTGTACTGCATGAAACACCCCAGGTATGTTTTCAGCAAGGTCTCCTGAGTACACCCATGCCCCCCATGCATAGGTTTGCCAGGATTTTGGGAAGGTTCAAATACAATTTTTATGACTTTGTCATTGGTTTGGAAATTGAGATCATTTCTTCAGCTAGCCTAAGCTTTGGTTTTTGGTCTACCGCGTACCCCAGTTTGAATTATTGCCAGAAAATTGTTATTATTGTTATGTGACACCCCCAAGGTATTGCATTTATGGAGTGCTTTGATGCCATGGATGCAACGGTTTTAGCCCAAAACTTTGAGAAGGTGTGTGGTGTAATTTTTCAATTTTCAGATTTTTACGCCCACATTAGATTTGGACTGTGATTTAGGAGACAGTGTTATTTGTACTGCATGAAAACTCTCCAGGTTGTTTTCTGCAAGGTCTCCTGAGTACACCCATGCCCCCCATGCATAGGTGCCAGGATTTTGGGGGTTCAATACAATTTTTATGATTTGTCATTGGAGTGAAATGAGATCATTTCTTCAGCTAGGCCTAGCTTGGGTTTTGGGTCTCCGCGTTTACCCCAGTTGAATTATTGCCAGAAAATTGTTTATATTTGTTATGTTGACACCCCAAGGTATTGCATATGGAGTGCTTTGATGCCATGGATGCAACGGTTTTAGCCCAAAACATTTGAGAAGTCACTGTGTGGTGTAATTTTTCAATTTTCAGATTTTTACGCCCACATTAGATTTGGACTGTGATTAGGAGAACTGTATTTGTACTGCATGAAAACACTCCAGGTTGTTTTCAGCAAATCTCCTGAGTACACCATGCCCCCATGCATAGGTTGTGCCAGGATTTTGGGAAGGTTCAAATACCATTTTATGACTTTGTCATTGGAGTTGAAATTGAGATTATTTCTTCAGCTAGGCCTAGCTTTGGTTTTGGGTCTACCGCGTACCCCAGTTTGAATTATTGCCAGAAAATTGTTTATATTTTTATGTTGACACCCCAAATTGCATATGGAGTGCTTTATGCCATGGATGCAACGGTTTTAGCCCAAAACATTTGAGAAGGTGTGTGGTGTAATTTTTCAATTTTCAGATTTTTTACACCCACATTAGATTTGGACTGTGATTTAGGAGACACTGTTATTTGTACTGCATGAAAACTCTCCAGGTTGTTTTCTGCAAGGTCTCCTGAGTACACCCATGCCCCCCATGCATAGGTTTGCCAGGATTTTGGGAAGGTTCAAATACAATTTTTATGACTTTGTCATTGGAGTTGAAATGAGATCATTTCTTCAGCTAGGCCTAGCTTTGGTTTTGGGTCTACCGCGTACCCCAGTTTGAATTATTGCCAAAAATTGTTTATATTTGTTATGTTGACCCCAAGGTATTGCATATGGAGTGCTTTGATGCCATGGATGCAACGGTTTTAGCCCAAAACATTTGAGAAGGTGTGTGGTGTAATTTTTCAATTTTCAGATTTTTACGCCCACATTAGATTTGGACTGTGATTTAGGAGACACTGTTATTTGTACTGCATGAAAACTCTCCAGGTTGTTTTCTGCAAGGTCTCCTGAGTACCCCATGCCCCCCATGCATAGGTTTGCCAGGATTTTGGGAAGGTTCAAATACAATTTTTATGACTTTGTCATTGGAGTTGAAATTGAGATCATTTCTTCAGCTAGGCCTAGCTTTGGTTTTGGGTCTACCGCGTACCCCAGTTTGAATTATTGCCAGAAAATTGTTTATATTTGTTATGTTGACACCCCAAGGTATTGCATATGGAGTGCTTTGATGCCATGGATGCAACGGTTTTAGCCCAAAACATTTGAGAAGGGTGTGGTGTATTTTTTCAATTTTCAGATTTTTACGCCCACATTAGATTTGGACTGTGATTTAGGAGACACTGTTATTTGTACTGCATGAAAACTCTCCAGGTTGTTTTCTGCAAGGTCTCCTGAGTACACCCATGCCCCCCATGCATAGGTTTGCCAGGATTTTGGGAAGGTTCAAATACAATTTTTATGACTTTGTCATTGGAGTTGAAATTGAGATCATTTCTTCAGCTAGGCCTAGCTTTGGTTTTGGGTCTACCGCGTACCCCAGTTTGAATTATTGCCAGAAAATTGTTTATATTTGTTATGTTGACACCCCAAGGTATTGCATATGGAGTGCTTTGATGCCATGGATGCAACGGTTTTAGCCCAAAACATTTGAGAAGGTGTGGTGTAATTTTTCAATTTTCAGATTTTTACGCCCACATTAGATTTGGACTGTGATTTAGGAGACACTGTTATTTGTACTGCATGAAAACTCTCCAGGTTGTTTTCTGCAAGGTCTCCTGAGTACACCCATGCCCCCCATGCATAGGTTTGCCAGGATTTTGGAAGGTTCAAATACAATTTTTATGACTTTGTCATTGGAGTTGAAATTGAGATTATTTCTTCAGCTAGGCCTAGCTTTGGTTTTGGGTCTACCGCGTACCCCAGTTTGAATTATTGCCAGAAAATTGTTTATATTTGTTATGTTGACACCCCAAGGTATTGCATATGGAGTGCTTTGATGCCATGGATGCAACGGTTTTAGCCCAAAACATTTGAGAAGGTGTGTGGTGTAATTTTTCAATTTTCAGATTTTTACGCCCACATTAGATTTGGACTGTGATTTAGGAGACACTGTTATTTGTACTGCATGAAAACTCTCCAGGTTTTTTCTGCAAGGTCTCCTGAGTACACCCATGCCCCCCATGCATAGGTTTGCCAGGATTTTGGGAAGGTTCAAATACAATTTTTATGACTTTGTCATTGGAGTTGAAATTGAGATCATTTCTTCAGCTAGGCCTAGCTTTGGTTTTGGGTCTACCGCGTACCCCAGTTTGAATTATTGCCAGAAAATTGTTTATATTTGTTATGTTGACACCCCAAGGTATTGCATATGGAGTGCTTTGATGCCATGGATGCAACGGTTTTAGCCCAAAACATTTGAGAAGGTGTGTGGTGTAATTTTTCAATTTTCAGATTTTTACGCCCACATTAGATTTGGACTGTGATTTAGGAGACACTGTTATTTGTACTGCATGAAAACTCTCCAGGTTGTTTTCTGCAAGGTCTCCTGAGTACACCCATGCCCCCCATGCATAGGTTTGCCAGGATTTTGGGAAGGTTCAAATACAATTTTTATGACTTTGTCATTGGAGTTGAAATTGAGATCATTTCTTCAGCTAGGCCTAGCTTTGGTTTTGGGTCTACCGCGTACCCCAGTTTGAATTATTGCCAGAAAATTGTTTATATTTGTTATGTTGACACCCCAAGGTATTGCATATGGAGTGCTTTGATGCCATGGATGCAACGGTTTTAGCCCAAAACATTTGAGAAGGTGTGTGGTGTAATTTTTCAATTTTCAGATTTTTACGCCCACATTAGATTTGGACTGTGATTTAGGAGACACTGTTATTTGTACTGCATGAAAACTCTCCAGGTTGTTTTCTGCAAGGTCTCCTGAGTACACCCATGCCCCCCATGCATAGGTTTGCCAGGATTTTGGGAAGGTTCAAATACAATTTTTATGACTTTGTCATTGGAGTTGAAATTGAGATCATTTCTTCAGCTAGGCCTAGCTTTGGTTTTGGGTCTACCGCGTACCCCAGTTTGAATTATTGCCAGAAAATTGTTTATATTTGTTATGTTGACACCCCAAGGTATTGCATATGGAGTGCTTTGATGCCATGGATGCAACGGTTTTAGCCCAAAACATTTGAGAAGGTGTGTGGTGTAATTTTTCAATTTTCAGATTTTTACGCCCACATTAGATTTGGACTGTGATTTAGGAGACACTGTTATTTGTACTGCATGAAAACTCTCCAGGTTGTTTTCTGCAAGGTCTCCTGAGTACACCCATGCCCCCCATGCATAGGTTTGCCAGGATTTTGGGAAGGTTCAAATACAATTTTTATGACTTTGTCATTGGAGTTGAAATTGAGATCATTTCTTCAGCTAGGCCTAGCTTTGGTTTTGGGTCTACCGCGTACCCCAGTTTGAATTATTGCCAGAAAATTTTTATATTTGTTATGTTGACACCCCAAGGTATTGCATATGGAGTGCTTTGATGCCATGGATGCAACGGTTTTAGCCCAAAACATTTGAGAAGGTGTGTGGTGTAATTTTTCAATTTTCAGATTTTTACGCCCACATTAGATTTGGACTGTGATTTAGGAGACACTGTTATTTGTACTGCATGAAAACTCTCCAGGTTGTTTTCTGCAAGGTCTCCTGAGTACACCCATGCCCCCCATGCATAGGTTTGCCAGGATTTTGGGAAGGTTCAAATACAATTTTTATGACTTTGTCATTGGAGTTGAAATTGAGATCATTTCTTCAGCTAGGCCTAGCTTTGGTTTGGGTCTACCGCGTACCCCAGTTTGAATTATTGCCAGAAAATTGTTTATATTTGTTATGTTGACACCCCAAGGTATTGCATATGGAGTGCTTTGATGCCATGGATGCAACGGTTTTAGCCCAAAACATTTGAGAAGGTGTGTGGTGTAATTTTTCAATTTTCAGATTTTTACGCCCACATTAGATTTGGACTGTGATTTAGGAGACACTGTTATTTGTACTGCATGAAAACTCTCCAGGTTGTTTTCTGCAAGGTCTCCTGAGTACACCCATGCCCCCCATGCATAGGTTTGCCAGGATTTTGGGAAGGTTCAAATACAATTTTTATGACTTTGTCATTGGAGTTGAAATTGAGATCATTTCTTCAGCTAGGCCTAGCTTTGGTTTTGGGTCTACCGCGTACCCCAGTTTGAATTATTGCCAGAAAATTGTTTATATTTGTTATGTTGACACCCCAAGGTATTGCATATGGAGTGCTTTGATGCCATGGATGCAACGGTTTTAGCCCAAAACATTTGAGAAGGTGTGTGGTGTAATTTTTCAATTTTCAGATTTTTACGCCCACATTAGATGGACTGTGATTTAGGAGACACTGTTATTTGTACTGCATGAACTCTCCAGGTTGTTTTCTGCAAGGTCTCCTGAGTACACCCATGCCCCCCATGCATAGGTTTGCCAGGATTTTGGGAAGGTTCAAATACAATTTTTATGACTTTGTCATTGGAGTTGAAATTGAGATCATTTCTTCAGCTAGGCCTAGCTTTGGTTTTGGGTCTACCGCGTACCCCAGTTTGAATTATTGCCAGAAAATTGTTTATATTTGTTATGTTGACACCCCAAGGTATTGCATATGGAGTGCTTTGATGCCATGGATGCAACGGTTTTAGCCCAAAACATTTGAGAAGGTGTGTGGTGTAATTTTTCAATTTTCAGATTTTTACGCCCACATTAGATTTGGACTGTGATTTAGGAGACACTGTTATTTGTACTGCATGAAAACTCTCCAGGTTGTTTTCTGCAAGGTCTCCTGAGTACACCCATGCCCCCATGCATAGGTTTGCCAGGATTTTGGGAAGGTTCAAATACAATTTTTATGACTTTGTCATTGGAGTTGAAATTGAGATCATTTCTTCAGCTAGGCCTAGCTTTGGTTTTGGGTCTACCGCGTACCCCAGTTTGAATTATTGCCAGAAAATTGTTTATATTTGTTATGTTGACCCCAAGGTATTGCATATGGAGTGCTTTGATGCCATGGATGCAACGGTTTTAGCCCAAAACATTTGAGAAGGTGTGTGGTGTAATTTTTCAATTTTCAGATTTTTACGCCCACATTAGATTTGGACTGTGATTTAGGAGACACTGTTATTTGTACTGCATGAAAACTCTCCAGGTTGTTTTCTGCAAGGTCTCCTGTAGTACCCCATGCCCCCCATGCATAGGTTTGCCAGGATTTTGGGAAGGTTCAAATACAATTTTTATGACTTTGTCATTGGAGTTGAAATTGAGATCATTTCTTCAGCTAGGCCTAGCTTTGGTTTTGGGTCTACCGCGTTACCCCAGTTTGAATTATTGCCAGAAAATTGTTTATATTTGTTATGTTGACACCCAAGGTATTGCATATGGAGTGCTTTGATGCCATGGATGCAACGGTTTTAGCCCAAAACATTTGAGAAGGTGTGTGGTGTAATTTTTTCAATTTTCAGATTTTTACGCCCACATTAGATTTGGACTGTGATTTAGGAGACACTGTTATTTGTACTGCATGAAAACTCTCCAGGTTGTTTTCTGCAAGGTCTCCTGAGTACACCCATGCCCCCCATGCATAGGTTTGCCAGGATTTTGGGAAGGTTCAAATACAATTTTTATGACTTTGTCATTGGAGTTGAAATTGAGATTATTTCTTCAGCTAGGCCTAGCTTTGGTTTTGGGTCTACCGCGTACCCCAGTTTGAATTATTGCCAGAAAATTGTTTATATTTGTTATGTTGACACCCCAAGGTATTGCATATGGAGTGCTTTGATGCCATGGATGCAACGGTTTTAGCCCAAAACATTTGAGAAGGTGTGTGGTGTAATTTTTCAATTTTCAGATTTTTACGCCCACATTAGATTTGGACTGTGATTTAGGGACACTGTTATTTGTACTGCATGAAAACTCTCCAGGTTGTTTTCTGCAAGGTCTCCTGAGTACACCCATGCCCCCCATGCATAGGTTTGCCAGGATTTTGGGAAGGTTCAAATACAATTTTTATGACTTTGTCATTGGAGTTGAAATTGAGATCATTTCTTCAGCTAGGCCTAGCTTTGGTTTTGGGTCTACCGCGTACCCCAGTTTGAATTATTGCCAGAAAATTGTTTATATTTGTTATGTTGACACCCCAAGGTATTGCATATGGAGTGCTTTGATGCCATGGATGCAACGGTTTTAGCCCAAAAAAATTTTTCAGATTTTTACGCCCACATTAGATTTGGACTGTGATTTAGGAGACACTGTTATTTGTACTGCATGAAAACTCTCCAGGTTGTTTTCTGCAAGGTCTCCTGAGTACACCCATGCCCCCCATGCATAGGTTTGCCAGGATTTTGGGAAGGTTCAAATACAATTTTTATGACTTTGTCATTGGAGTTGAAATTGAGATCATTTCTTCAGCTAGGCCTAGCTTTGGTTTTGGGTCTACCGCGTACCCCAGTTTGAATTATTGCCAGAAAATTGTTTATATTTGTTATGTTGACACCCCAAGGTATTGCATATGGAGTGCTTTGATGCCATGGATGCAACGGTTTTAGCCCAAAACATTTGAGAAGGTGTGTGGCGGTAATTTTTCATTTTTATTTTTACGCCCACATTAGATTTGGACTGTGTACACCCTGAGTACACCCATGCCCCCATGCATAGGTGTGCAAAGGTTTTGGCAAAATACAGCACCAATTGTAGAACATAAAAATGTACGAATAAAATGTAAAAGTCTGGTGCAGTAAAAGAAAAAAAAAAACTAAACTGAACTAACTAACTGGAGTTGAGAAAAAATTAGAAAGAAAAAAAAAAAAAAAACTAACAGTTTGAGAAAAAATGAAAGGAAAAAAAAATCACAGATCACGCACAGTGTGATATATCTTGAAACAGTCCCCAAGACACAGACCGGGTTGTCCAGGGCATTCTGGGCAGTAAAAGATTGTGTGTCTCTCCTCTGCCCCCTCTTGAAACACACCCTGCACCTTTTTTGGGGTTTCTGTTTGCCCTCAGTAGGGGGGATTTTATAAATAAAATGCGTAGCCCCAACTCTGTCCCCATCACCGCCCGGGGAGCAGGTGCATCCTGGTACAAAAGCCCCGAAATGACCTGGAGCTGAAACTGTAAAAAGGACAGTGTCACTTCGGGGTTTGCCTTTTTGCAGAGCAAAAAGGCATTGTGGGTTGCAATTTGCATCAGGTAAATTGCAACCTTTTTGTACCAGGCCCTTGACTTCCGCATAATCTGGTAGGGCTGGAGCAGCTGATCTGCCAGATCAACCCCACCCATATGCCGGTTATAGGCTTTGATGCACACTGGCTTCCTGATGCGCTCAGCTCTGCCACGTACAGAGACCTCCACACACCTCTCAGTGTGGATGGTGGACAGAAGGTATACATCCTTCTTGTCTCTGTACTTTACCGCCAACAGCTCCTCTTGGCGCAGAGCTGAGGTCTCCCCCCTTTTTAACCGGGTGCGGACAAGCTGTGCTGGGAAACCTACGCGGTTCTTGCGAACAGTACCGCATGCTGCTGTATCAAAACAATACAGCAGCTTGAACAAAGGGACACTTGTATAAAAATTATCCACATACAAGTGGTACCCTTTGTTCATCAGGGGAAAAAGTAGGTCCCACACAATCTTGCCACTGGTTCCCATGTGTTCTGGGCAACCTGGAGGGTCAAGGCTACTATCCTTTCCCTCGTACACCCGGAAGGCCTGAGTATACCCACTCTCGCTGTCACAGAGCTTATACACCTTCACTCCATACCTGGAGCGTTTGGAAGGAATATACTGCTTGAATCCCAGCCTTCCCTTGTATTTCATTAGGGATTCATCAACGCAGATATTCCTTCCCGGTGTATAAGCCTCTGCAAACCTGGCGGCGAAGTGGGTAATCAAGGGGCGGATTTTATACAGCCTGTCAAACTGGGGATGCTCTCTAGGAGGGCACAGGCTGTTGTCACTGAAGTGCATGAAACGCAAAATGCTTTCATACCTTCTACGTGACATTGATTGGGGGTAAATGGGGGTAGACCAGATGGGGCTACTGCTCCAGTAGGAGCGAATTGAGGGCTTCTTTATGATGCCCATCAGCATAGTAAGTGCCCAGAATTTCAGAAATTCTGGCACATCTAGCGGGGTCCATTGCTGCCTTGCCAAGTACGAGTCTGGCTTCGCAGCACAATGCTGATGGGCATACAGATTTGATTGGGCCACGATGTGGCCCAACAAATCATCCCCCATAAACACCTGCAAAAACTGTGTGGCGGTAAATCCTGCAACATCAATATTGATGCCAGGATTTGCCGTGAAAGGAGGGATATCTGGCCTCTGGCGATGAGGCACTACCCACTCCTCAGCTGGAGCTGTGCGTCTCCTGCTGGCAGGTGGTGACCCAGGATCTGCATCAGAAACCTCACTAGATACATCAACCAGCGTAGACAACGTATCTAGCGACGTCTCTGAACAGTCAGCGGGGTCAAAATCAGGGTCGGAGTCTGACGCAGATGCCTCAGATTCTGACGCCAGGATGGCATATGCCTCCTCGGCGCTGTACACCCTCTCAGACATTATATATAATAGATTATAAAATTTTATAATTATTATATATAATAAGCGGATTGTTGGTTCTTAGAAGAACCGTTGGGTTTTACAAGAAAATACAAATACACCTAAATCTCTCTAAATCACTCTAAACCTGCCTCAATTCTTCTAAATCTCCCTAAAATCTCTCTAAACCTGCCACAATTCTTCTAAATCTCACTAAAATCTCTCTAAATCTGCCTAAATTTTTCTAATCTCACTAAATCTCACTAAAATCTCTAACCTGTCAAATCTGATCTCTCTCTCTCGCTCACCAAAACACAAGTGAGGAGAGGGAGGGAGAATCACAGAGGTCAGAGCCAATATTTACAAAATATTGACCTGACCTGACAAATTAGAGATTTTATTTTGATTTTTTTTTACTTCTGATTGGATGTTGCTAGCCTGCCTCTCTGATGAGGCAGGCTAGGAACATCCCACTCAGCCCCAAGATGACCCTGCCCTTAGAAGGGCAGCGCCATCTTGGCTGTCAGTTTATTTTATTCGTTTTTATTCATTTATTTTTCTTTTTTTTTTACACTTTTTTTACACTTATTTACTCTGCTGGGTGCCTTGATCCCTCAAGGCACCCAGCAGAGCACCTGATCACTTATGATCACTTTTTGTACTGAGTGCCACGATACCTCGTGGCACTCAGTACTTCCTGCCGCTACCGGAAGTGATCGCTCGGGGGCGCGATCACCGACGGACCGGCGGCAGGTAAGCATATTGCAGGGATGCCTCGATGTCGAGGCATCCCTGCAATATACACAGAGCAGCTGGAAGCGATACCGATCGCTTCCAGCGCTCTTTACAAGTGCGGGCACCTCTCCGGTCAAACCGGATGTAGATCGCTCCCGGGGAGCGATCACAGGTGCCCCGGCACTTGTAGCCACCATTGCACGGCTGCCTGGACTCCCAGGCAGCCTGCAATGGGGTTTGAGCTGCTGGAAGCGATCCGATCGCTTCCAGCGCTCTTTAGAAGTGCCGGGCACCTCTCCGGTCAAACCGGATGTAGATCGCTCCCGGGGAGCGATCACATGGTGCCCCGGCACTTCTCAGCGCCATTGCACGGATGCCTGGACTCCCAGGCATCCTGCAATGGCGTTTGAGCTGCTGGAAGCGATCCGATCGCTTCCAGCAGCTCAAAAACGGCAGGACGTACCATGTACGTCAGCGGGTCTAAGAGAGACCCGCTGCAATGACGTACATGGTACGTCCGCGGTCGGGAAGGGGTTAATCATTGCAACCGATCCGTGTGTACCAACCCAGTAATTAAAAACAAAGTGTCTACATACTGATTCTTCAATTACCATATTAGCGTCAATCATATTATAAATTCATTATGTATTAACATAGATCAGATCGTAGACATAAATTCACCTATGAGAGAAAAAGCAATTCTACAGATCTTAGTGTGGAAGGAAGAAAAACACTTTACTAATACAGTAACCCTGCTATTCCTAACCATTCCTCACACTTAAATCTGCAAAGATAAAGAGAAATTTAATACTTATAATTTTATTTTAAATTGATACTAAAATGATACAAATAATCATTTATAGAAAAGGTGAGAAATTAGATTCTCTATTAAGGCCATGTGGGGAAAGAGTATTAAGATGATGGATCCAATATAGTTCCCTCCTCTTAAGTAATTTTTCTCTGTCCCCACCTCTTGTCAATTTAGGTACTTCATCAATTACCTGATAACGTAACTGTGAAATATCATGTCCACTACATATAAAATGTTCAGGAACAGGAGTTCAGTCTTTTTAGTTCTAATATCCGACCTGTGTTTGATAAACCGATTTTTTACTTTTTGGGTGGTCTCACCCACATAGATCAACCCACATGGGCACTTGAACAAGTAAATCACATAAGTAGAGTTACAGGTGAAGTACCCTTTAATTTTAGACTTCCTCCCAGAATGGGGATGGACAAAAGAATCCCCACGTATTACTGCATTACAGCATGAACAGTTCAAGCACGGGAAGGTTCCATTCTTCGGTTTCCCAAAGAAAGGTCTTCCACCTGTATCATGCTTGAATTATGCCTTGACCAGCATCTGTCGAAATGATCTCCCTTTCTTATATGACATTAGTGGGATAGTCTGAAACTCTGGTATCTTTGGATACGCATCCCTCAGGATGTACCAATACTTGCATAAAATTTTTTTCACTTGTGTTGTATGGGTCCCATATTTGGATACAAATGGAATTACATTTTTTACATTTTTTATGTTGCTTGCACCCTCCGATTTAGTTTTGGGGGACAATCGGGCAGATTGTTTTTTACCCTTTTGTCCCCCTCCTAGTTTAAATATTCCTTTGTAAAACCTTTGAACTTCTCACTGAGAACATATGTTCCCCTATGAGTAAGATGCAAACCATCTTTTTTATACAGTTCCTTTCTGCTACAATTAGAGCTATCATGGGACACAAAGCCAAATCCTTGCTCCCGACACCATTCCCGAAGCCACAAATTAAATTCCCTATTGCGCATCTGCCTATCTTGAATGTTATGCACAGGCAAAACTTCAGAGAATGACACAGTGGACGCAATCTGCTGTATTTCACCTCCAAGAACACAAAAATCTTCCTTAATCTCAGAAACCTCATGGCTAGCCAAGTCATTTGTCCCTAGATGGACTAGAAGGTCCACTTCCCCTTGCTGCTTTGCTTGTTTGACAATATTGAGAATACGTCTCTTGTCTCTACGAGCAGTAGCCCCAGGAAGACATCTCACCAAACCACTACTCTCCAGCTCAACACCTCTTATGATAGAATCACCCAGCAACAATTGAAATTATAGATAGAACCTTTGTAGCGCATCAAAAATAGATTTAAAGGTAGACTTCAACAAAGAGGTATACCAAACATAAAGTGCTTCAGTCTTAAAGTGCTTCAATCTCAAGGTGACAAATATTCAATCAATGTACACATATAAAAGTGCAATGTGCCATAGAACACAGTAAAGTGCAACAATATATAAAATTCCAGCAGTGCGATGGGTATAAGAGAGCCTATAAAGTGCAACAGTGTCTGAATGTGCAAAATGTGCAAATTCAATGATATCCAATACAACAGTATGAATACCAGTGGGAAAAATTTCTTAAAATTTACTTCTCTTTATGTTCAAGCGATGCACATATATAGTCCTCCTTTCTTGGTCTGTGTATCTCTTGCCGTCTGTCAATAATGGAGAGGATAGCCAGAAAGGAGAAAAAAGTGAGAGAAAGAGAGAAAAAAAAAAGGAAAAAAAGGATTCGAGGGGAGAGAAAAAATGAAGAAATAATCGTGCAGAAAATCCCAATTATATATGGCAAATAAATCACTCGTAGGAATATGGAAACTCACATTTATAAGAGCCCAAAAAATCCCTGGCTCTAGGTTTAGGAGCTTCCAGCCATATAGAGGGTGGCGTATCCCTTCTTAAATCTTCAACTCTGGTTGCGAAGGCTACAATAAGATAATAGACAGCGCTCCCATAGTATATTACCGTATTATGATAAAAAGAGGTGATAATGTATTGAACTCACCAGATATGGAGCCTCTTCCACACAGGCTCACTCAATACAGCGTTGGGTACACTATGGTGGATACCCAGAACCTCTTCCCAACTGTCTGAGGGCCAGATATCAGGAGCTTCCAAGTGGTGGCAAGTATATATCCAAGGAGAGTAGTCAATAGAATATAAACCATATAAAATTTATTGTGTATTAAAAAATTAATTGCATATTAAAAATGGACAGATGCGTTACCGAGACGCATTTCGGCATTAACAGCCTTCCTCAGTCGGTATATTTAGGTGCACTATTGTCCAAAAAATCTAAAAAAAAAAACTACCTGAAGTCTACCTTTAAATCTATTTTTGATGCGCTACAAAGGTTCTATCTATAATTTCATTTTTGGTTAATGCAGATTTTGGTTGTTTTTTCTGTATATTGCGCTTACTCCTTTGGGCAGCATCTCACTACTTATTAGTTATAATTTAACTACTTCATAACACTATAGTAATCTGGTTTATAAATAGGCACCTACGCTGTATGATATATATATATATATACCCAGCAACAATTTCCTTCTATCAAGTCCCACCTTTTCCTTTTTGTCCTTGGTTGCAGTCCTGCATACCTTAGGCATAGGGGCTGGCAGTTCCTCAACTTTGGTGTCTGAGCCTACTTCCGTCTTACCACTACACTCTGAAAGTGCCTCAAAAGAATTAAGAAGAGCCACAGACTGTGGGACATGCCTTCTATCCACAACTCTAAGTCTACCAGATCCTACAGTAGTCCATCTGTCGCTCCTAGGAGGCCTCTGTGGCAGTGGCTTTGTAACAGTCATAGCCTGAGTTTGTCTAACAGATAATTTACAAATCTCAGACTTCCAACAGGCAATTTCCTGCTGCAATAAAGAGAACTGCCTACATATCAGGCACACTCCAAACCTCCAAAAATTGGATCTAAAAACAAATGCATGACAGCTCTTACACTGGACCAAGCCTGCCATTATAAAAGAATGGATTTAAAACCAGCAAATCTTACCTTTTCGTAGGTTTTCTACCTCCTGTCTAACCTCAGACTACCTCCAGAGTATCTCCAGAATATCTCTAAGTGCTCACTTTGAAGACTTGCACTTAGAAGGCTTCACAAGGTCCAGAAGCATAGATTCTGACATAGACAGCACTGTCAGATGCAAACACTCTCACAGTAGAAGCATTAGAGTCCTTGTTGAATTGCAATTCTTGCTTCTCTTGTAACTCAGATGTCAGATCAGGATGTAAACTATCTAAACAAGTTTTTAGACAGCGGTTCATGAGAAGCTCTGCTGGGCTACAGCCAGTGCTTGAGCATGGTGTCACATGTTGTTGCAGAAGGAAACTAGTAAGTCTATGATTCCAATATCCTTCAATAATTCTCTTTAATGAGTTGTTGGTGTTCTGCACCATACGCTCAGCTTGGCCATTTGATGACGGGTGAAATGGTGCAATCGTAACATGACGAATAAGGTTACTTGCCATAAAGGTTTTGAATTCGGATGAGGTAAACCGTGTTCCATTATCAGACACAATTGTATCAGGCAGCCCAGGTGTACCAAACAGACTCCTTAAAACTCTTATGACTGTGGCTGAAGTAGCAGATGTAACTGACACAACTTCGAGCCATTTTGAAAAGGAATCAACGACTAAGAAAAACATCTGTCCTTGAAAAGGGCCAGCAAAATCGACATGTAAACGTGACCAAGGTGACCTAGTCACTTCCCACGGATGTACCGTGGCTTTAGATGGAGCATGATGAGTGGATTGACATGGTACACAGTTCTTTACCCACTTCTCAATAACTTCATCCATTTTAGGCCACCAAACATAACTTCTGGCTAAAGCTTTCATGCAGACTATTCCAGGATGCCCCTCATGGAGAGCATGCAGTACTTGATCTTGTCTTGCATTTGGAATTATCAATGTTTCCCCATAATAAACTACCTTTATAGGCAGATAATTCATGTTGACGCACTACAAATGGTCTGAACTTCTCTTCAACTTTCGATTTTGGCCAACCCCCTCCAAACCCAGTTGAGCACACGAGTCAGCAAAGAGTCTGTAGCCGTCATACAAGCATTGCCATCTGCATGTAAGGGAGGTTTAGGAATAGATTCCAAAAGAAGAACCTCAGACACAGGAGGAACAAGGAAGTCTGGAGAAGGGTAACCTGCTTAACCTATCAGCATGAGTGATATCTTTAAAAGGCGGAAGAAACCATACGGCGCATCTAGTGCAATTAATAAGTCAGTAAGTCAATGGATGTATAAAATCCATAAAAAAGGGGTGTAAAATTCATAAAAAATACTAAAAAGGTAAGAAATGTTGATTAAAACATCATATAAAGTGCATAGAATAAAGCCCAGGTCTAAAGTCAAATGTGCAAAAAAAAAAATGCTCGAATATATAGTAGTTACTCAAAAAAATGCTGATGAGAGATGATGTGCTGATCTTCTCTAAAGTGCTGGTGTCGAATCCTTTTATTCGTCAGTGTTCCTCAAAGAAAACATATCACACAAAAAGATGATAGTGCAGACAATCAGGACAGGATTGCTCAAATTATTGAAGTCAAAGTCTATACCACTCACATTTGTGGGAGCCTGCAAGGTCCCGGCTCGAGGAAAAACAGCCTGTAGCCAAATATAGGGTGGCACTTCCCTTCTTTCTGTCCGTAGTGGATGCGATTCTGGAGCCTCGCAGTGTTAGGCTCAATGTATATAGCCCTGGGCTTTCTTAAGGGTGGAAGCCCAAACCTCTTTATCTCAGCGGTAGTTGATCCAGGTATCCAAAGAAAAAGGGCGGAGAAAGGTAGTGAATGTGGAATAGTAAAACAATATATTTATTGATAGCAAATAAAATCTAGGACAAGGTCTACCGAGACGCGTTTCGGCTTAAAAAAGCCTTCCTCAGTCGGTATAAAAGTTTAGTAATGTCCATAAAAAATCAATATAAAATGTAAGGTAAAGGTGTCCTCTTTTATAGTACATCAGAGTAATGCCACTTCCGGCCACGCTGGCAGGGTGTTCACTTCCTACTTCCGGTCAGTCGACTTCCGATTGTTCGGATTTACCCAGTAATGCTTTGCGGTAAATACGAAGTTTCAACGAAAACAATGCGACAAATGGCCGATCGTAGTAACTATGAATACTTTAAATCGGTAATAATCCGAAAACAGTTAGAGACGAATAATGGGCAGAGATTTGGTTTGCATAAAAATACGAAAATAAGGAAATCGAGCAATATTTTTCTTCGTGTGGTTGACTATCGGTAAACCGGAAGTAAACAGGAAAATTTACCCAGTAGCAACTTTCGGTTTCGATTATATGGTCAAGCATAGATCTTAATTTTCACACGAAAAAATTTAGATTTTCAATAAAAATACGACAAATGGTCGATCGCGATGCCTATGGATCTGAAAAATGTTAGAAACGAATAATGGATGAGCGTATGACTTATGAAATACGAAAATAAATGATCGAGCGGAAATAAGAAAATTTACCCAGTAAGGCCTTGCGACCGCTTTCGGTTTTCGTCCATACATATACCATAGTCAAACATTGATCTCAATTTTCGTATACAATAATAGTATCAATTGAAATCCGAACGATAAACGGTCAAAATATATACGAGTCTCGAAGAAAGGGAGCAGGCAGAATTTCTGCTTCATATATTCTTGACTTGGGGGAACAAAAAATGATATAAGGGAGATTTTACCCAGTATGGCCTTTCGGCATATATGAATTTAAAAACATCGTTTTCCTACATTCGACCTATCGGGTCAATTAATATCCGAATGAGTGAGAAAGGATTAATAAACGAAATTAAGATATATAAGAAATATCATAAAAAAACATAAAAAATTATGGCTTAAAAATTGGATTTAAAATAGATAAAAAGTTGAACAGTATTTATGCTTCATAGAATCTAACGGTTAATAAACGAATAAAAGTAATCTATTTATCTGGCGGGGCCTTACTGCAAATTTAGGTTGCATTAAAAAACAGCTATGGGGAACAGAAGGAAAAGTAAAGGACCAATTAATGAAAATATAGACGAGGCTAAAATGGGGATCGAATGGAAGACTATTAAAATCAATTATAAATAAAGGAACGGAGGTAGTGATCTATTAAGAGCAATCGTTAGGGGATAGCAGCCTGATAAAAAATAGGGGGGGGGGTGAACTAAAAAGTAGAAAGGCTAATCGTTAAGGAAATGGCACAGCTCAAAGTCTGCATTTAATCCATGAGGCTGAAGTGTGTTCATTAGAAAAATCCACCTCATTTCTTCTTTTCCTAGTCTTGTTTCCAGACTTCCTCCTCTCCAGAAAGGTTCTAACTTTTGAACTGCCATAAACAGGAGGCCCTATGGATTCTGGCCATGTTTTAGTTTGAAGTGTAGTGATACGCTATGCTTGTCGAACCCTTTTTTTATGTTTCTTATGTGCTCCTGTACGCGTATGTTGAGAGGTCGTGTGGTACGTGTCCACATACTTGAGTCACAAGGGCAAGTCAAAACATATATAACGTTTTAGAGAAGCATGTCATTATGCCTTTGAGTTTAATTTTCTTACCATTCCTTTCAATTTCTGATATTATTTGTTTTCTACTTTTGGTGTTTCTACAATTTAAGCAATTTCCACATTGGTGGAAACCCGCTTGTATCCCAAAGTAGTTGATTGTTTTCTTTTTTCCCACTCTATGTGTGAGTTCCATCTTTAGGTTTTTCACCTCCCTACATATGATACGTGGTATTGCTGGAAGAATGCCACCCAATATGGGGTCTCTTTGTAAGATCGGCCAATGTTTCTTGATGCTCTTTCTAATTTCCTTATTAAGGGGATTGTATGAGAATATAAACGGTATACTCTCCATAGGGTTCAATGCTGGATTCTTTTTCTTCTTCTTCAATAGATCCAGTCTTTCCATTTGTCTAACCTCCACTCCAGTGTCTTCCAGGGTTTGCATACTGTACCCTTTCTCGACAAAATCTGAGCTTAATTTTGTTGACTGAGTGTCAAAATCCGAGATGTTCGTACAATTTCTTTTCATTCGTAGAAATTGTCCTTTCGGAACGGCATTCAGCCACTGAGGTAGATGGCAACTCCTACGTTCTATAAAACTATTGCAGTCAACGTCTTTAAAATAGGTCCTGGTCTTAATTGTATCATTCTCGACAAAGATTTTCAAATCTAGGAAGATAACTTCAGTTTTACTCCAATTAGAGGTCAAAATAATGCCTCTATCATTGGTAGCTAAGAAGTCCAAGAATAATCGCAAATCTTCTTCTCCCCCTCTCCATATAAAAAATATATTGTCGATGTATCGGCGATAAAGAACTAAATTCGTTCTCCAGTTAGATAAAAAGGAATTCTCCCAGTAGGCCATAAAAAGATTTGCAAAACTAGGAGCAAATCTTGTCCCCATTTTTGTACCGGATATTTGTAGGTAAAACTCTTCCAAAAACCAAAAATAATTGTGCTCAAGTATCAGTTGTATGCCTTTGAGAATGAAGTCCACTTGTTCAGGCAGGAGCTTATTGTCTTTCTCTAGAAAGAATTGGGCAGCTTCTATCCCTCTATTGTGTGGGATGATAGTGTAGAGTGACTGAATATCACTAGTAACTAGTATGTCACCATCCTTCCAATCCACGTCTGTCAAAATGTTGATCATCTCAATGGTATCCTTCAAGTAGGTCTCAGTAGTTGTGACATAAGGTTGTAATTATTTGTCTAGGTATTCTGAGAGCCTACTAGAGATGGATCCTATACCAGAGATGATTGGCCTGCCTGGTGGTTTCTCCAAATTCTTGTGTATCTTAGGCAAAAAGTAAAAAATAGGAATTTTTGGATGGTCAATTTTCAAATACTTGAGTTCATTATTATTCAGAATACCAAGTAAGTGGCCCTGATCCAGATATTCGTGAAATATTTGTTTGAAATCCATCGAAGGGTCCTTCTTTAAATGTCTGTAGGTGGTTACATCCCCCAAGATGCACATGGCTTCATTCTTATAGTAATCAGCCGTCATGATGACTATTCCTCCACCCTTATCCTGCAGGCTTAATTACGATGTCGTCATCCTGCATAAGTTCACGTAATGCTTTTCGTTCCTGGTGTGTCAAATTATCCCTACTTTTTTTGTGTTCCATTTTTTACAAGTCTGATAGGACCATCTGTTCAAAAGTGGTGATTTCTGAGGAGATCATAGATTTTGGAAAAAAGGTGGATTTCTCCTTCAGATTAGTATGTGTATATAGATGGATAGTCTCATTCCTTTCAATCGGATTTTTAAAAAAATATTTTTTCAGACATAAGTTCTTTTTGAACTTCTGTAAATCAATGAACATACTGAATTTGTCTAATTTGTTCGTGGGAGCAAACTTCATGCCCTTTCGTAGAACATGGTTCCGATGGGTAGAGAGGACTTTATTGGTTAGGTTATATACCCCTCCATTCGACCATACTTTCTCCTTCCGTTTAGTTCTCCGTCTTCCAGCTCTGCATCCTCTTCTTCCAGGAAGTCTTCCGCCCCTGGTGACCACCCTCTTTTTAAAGAGAGGTTTTTTGTAGTCGATAATTGGATGACTGAAAAACCTCCTCTTTTTTGTTGTCCTGAGCTAGGAAATATAAGGAGTTCCAGACCTAGACCCCAACAAGGGTCCAGACCATTCCATCATAGGGACTATTATCCTTCCTATGGATATACCACAGTCCCCTATAGGAAGTCCCAGCACAATGGAAGTAGAAACATAAGAAGGAGAGACCCCACATCCCATTATGGGAATCAGGATATTTATTCCTATAATCGGTTTCAACCCCTAGCTCAGGACAACAAAAAAGAGGAGGTTTTTCAGTCATCCAATTATCGACTACAAAGGAAAAACCTCTCTTTAAAAAGAGGGTGGTCACCAGGGGCGGAAGACTTCCTGGAAGAAGAGGATGCAGAGCTGGAAGACGGAGAAAAACTAAACGAGGAGAAAGTATGGTCGAATGGAGGGGTATATAACCTAACCAATAAAGTCCTCTCTACCCATCGGAACCATGTTCTACGAAAGGGCATGATGTTTGCTCCCACGAACAAATTAGACAAATTCAGTATGTTCATTGATTTACAGAAGTTCAAAAAGAACTTATGTCTGAAAAAATATTTTTAAAAAAATCAGATTGAAAGGAATGAGACTATCCATCTATATACACATACTAATCTGAAGGAGAAATCCACCTTTTTTCCAAAATCTATGATCTCCTCAGAAATCACCACTTTTGAGCAGATGGTCCTATCAGATTTGGAAAAAAAGGAACACAAAAAAAGTAGGGATAATTTGACACACCAGGAACGAAAAGCATTACGTGAACTTATGCTGGATGACGACATCGTAATTAAGCCTGCGGATAAGGGTGGAGGAATAGTCATCATGACGGCTGATTACTATAAGAATGAAGCCATGCACATCTTGGGGGATGTAACCACCTACAGACATTTAAAGAAGGACCCTTCGATGGATTTCAAACAAATATTTCACGAATATCTGGATCAGGGCCACTTACTTGGTATTCTGAATAATAATGAACTCAAGTATTTGAAAATTGACCATCCAAAAATTCCTATTTTTTACTTTTTGCCTAAGATACACAAGAATTTGGAGAAACCAACAGGCAGGCCAATCATCTCTGGTATAGGATCGATCTCTAGTAGGCTCTCAGAATACCTTGACAAACAGTTACAACCTTATGTCACAACTACTGAGACCTACTTGAAGGATACCATTGAGATGATCAACATTTTGACAGACGTGGATTGGAAGGATGGTGACATACTAGTTACTAGTATGTTCAGTCACTCTACACTATCATCCCACACAATAGAGGGATAGAAGCTGCCCAATTCTTTCTAGAGAAAGACAATAAGCTCCTGCCTGAACAAGTGGACTTCATTCTCAAAGCATACAACTGATACTTGAACACAATTATTTTTGGTTTTTGGAAGAGTTTTACCTACAAATATCCGGTACAAAAATGGGGACAAGATTTGCCCCTAGTTTTGCAAATCTTTTTATGGCCTACTGGGAGAGAATTCCTTTTTATCTAACTGGAGAACGAATTTAGTTCTTTATCGCCGATACATCGACGATATATTTTTTATATGGAGAGGGGAGAGAAGAGGTTTGCGATTATTCTTGGACTTCTTAGCTACCAATGATAGAGGCATTATTTTGACCTCTAATTGGAGTAAAACTGAAGTTATCTTCCTAGATTTGAAAAATATTTGTCAAGAATGATACAATTAAGACCAGGACCTATTTTAAAGACGTTGACTGCAATAGTTTTATAGAACGTAGGAGTTGCCATCTACCTCAGTGGCTGAATGCCGTTCCGAAAGGACAATTTCTACGGATGAAAAGAAATTGTACGAAACATCTCGGATTTTGACACTCAGTCAACAAAATACGCTCAGATTTTGTCGAGAATGTGTACAGTATGAAAACCCTGGAAGACACTGGAGTGGAGGTTAGACAAATGGAAAGACTGGATCTATTGAAGAAGAAGAAAAAGAATCCAGCATTGAACCCTATGGAGAGTTATACCGTTTATATTCTCATACCAATCCCCTTAATAAGGAAATTAGAAAGAGCATCAAGAAACATTGCCGATCTTACAAAGAGACCCCATATTGGGTGGCATTCTTTCCAGCAATACCACATATCATATGTGGGGGTGAAAAACCTAAAGATGGAACTCACACATAGAGTGGGAAAAAAGGAAAACAATCAACAACTTTGGGATACAAGCGGGTTTCCACCAATGTGGAAATTGCTTAAATTGTAGAAACACCAAAAGTAGAAAACAAATAATATCAGAAATTGAAAGGAATGGTAAGAAAATTAAACTCAAGGCATAATGACATGCTTCTCTAAAAACGTTATATACGTTTTGACTTGCCCTTGTGGACTCAAGTATGTGGGACGTACCACACGACCTCTCAACATTACGCGTACAGGAGCACATAAAAACATAAAAAAAGGGTTCGACAAGCATAGCGTATCACTACACTTCAAACTAAAACATGGCCAGAATCCAGAGAGCCTCCTGTTTATGGCAGTTCAAAAGTTAGAACCTTTCTGGAGAGGAGGAAGTCTGGAAACAAGACTAGGAAAAGAAGAAATGAGGTGGATTTTTCTAATGAACACACTTCAGCCTCATGGATAAAATGCAGACTTTGAGCTGTGCCATTTCCTTAACGATTAGCCTTTTTACTTTTTAGTTCACCCCCCCCCCCCTATTTTTTATCAGGCTGCTATCCCCTAACGATTGCTCTTAATAGATCACTACCTCTGTTCCTTAATTTATAATTGATTTTAATAGTCTTCCATTTGATCCCCATTTTAGCCTCGTCTATATTTTCATTAATTGGTCCTTTACTTTTCCTTCTGTTCCCCATAGCTGTTTTTTAATGCAACCTATATTTGCAGTAAGGCCCCGCCAGATAAATAGATTACTTTTATTCGTTTATTAACCGTTAGATTCTATGAAGCATAAATACTGTTCAACTTTTTATCTATTTTTAAATCCAATTTTTAAGCCATAACTTTTTATGATTTTTTTTGATATTTCTTATATATCTTAATTTCGTTTATTAATCCTTTCTCACTCGTTCGGATATTAATTGACCCGATAGGTCGAATGTAGGAAAACGATGTTTTTAAATTAATATATGCCGAAAGGCCATACTGGGTAAAATCTCCCTTATATCATTTTTTGTTCCCCCAAGTCAAGAATATATGAAGCAGAAATTCTGCCTGCTCCCTTTCTTCGAGACTCGTATATATTTTGTCCGTTTATCGTTCGGATTTCAATTGATACTATTATTGTATACGAAAATTGAGATCAATGTTTGACTATGGTATATGTATGGACGAAAATCGAAACCGAAAGCGGTCGCAAGGCCTTACTGGGTAAATTTTCTTATTTCCGCTCGATCATTTATTTTCGTATTTCGTAAGTCATACGCTCATCCATTATTCGTTTCTAACATTTTTCGGATCCATAGGCATTGCGATCGACCATTTGTCGTATTTTTATTGAAAATCTACATTTTTTCGTGTGAAAATTAAGATCTATGCTTGACCATATAATCGAAACCGAAAGTTGCTACTGGGTAAATTTTCCTGTTTACTTCCGGTTTACCGATAGTCAACCACACGAAGAAAAAATTTGCTCGATTTCCTTATTTTCGTATTTTTATGCAAACCAAAATCTCTGCCCATTATTCGTCTCTAACTGTTTTCGGATTATTACCGATTTAAAGTATTCATAGTTACTACGATCGGTCATTTGTTGCATTGTTTTCGTTGAAACTTCGTATTTACGCAAAGCATTACTGGGTAAATCCGAACGATCGGAAGTCGACTGACCGGAAGTAGGAAGTGAACACCCTGCCAGCGTGGCGGAAGTAGCATTACTCTGATGTACTATAAAAGAGGACACCTTTACCTTACATTTTATATTGATTTTTTATGGACATTACTAAACTTTATACCGACTGAGGAAGGCTTTTTAAGCCGAAACGCGTCTCGGTAGACCTTGTCCTAGATTTTATTTGCTATCAATAAATATATTGTTTTACTATTCCACATTCGCTACCTTTCTCTGACCTTTTCCTTTGGATACCTGGATCAACTACCGCTGAGATAAAGAGGTTTGGGCTTCCACCCTTAAGAAAGCCCAGGGCTATATACATTGAGCCTAACACTGCGAGGCTCCAGAATCGCATCCACTACGGACAGAAAGAAGGGAAGTGCCACCCTATATTTGGCTACAGGCTGTTTTTCCTCGAGCCGGGACCTTGCAGGCTCCCACAAATGTGAGTGGTATAGACTTTGACTTCAATAATTTGAGCAATCCTGTCCTGATTGTCTGCACTATCATCTTTTTGTGTGATATGTTTTCTTGAGGAACACTGACGAATAAAAGGATTCGACACCCGCACTTTAGAGAAGATCAGCACATCATCTCTCATCAGCATTTTTTTGAGTAACTACTATATATTCGAGCATTTTTTTTTCTTTTTCTATTTTTTTTTGCACATTTGACTTTAGACCTGGACTTTATTCTATGCACTTTATATGATGTTTTAATCAACATTTCTTACCTTTTTTTAATTTTTTTATGAATTTTACACCCCTTTTTTATGGATTTTTATACATCCATTGACTTACAAACTTATTAATTGCACTAGATGCGCCGTATGGTTTCTTACGCCTTTTACTCTATATCGACACATATTTTGGTGTTTTTTATGTGTCTTCACCATTACTATAGGCAGCTTTTGACTATTTATTTAGTACCACACTTAGCACTTTAATTGATCACTTAGTAAAGGCGCCCACACGTGTAGTGTTATATATTTATACCACACTTTCTAGTTTATCCCTGAGTGATATCTTGCCAGGACAATATTGGAACTCACAATCGTAGGCATTCAGCATAAGGGACCATCTGAGCATGTGTGGGGAAATAATTTGAGGTGTTGGAGAATCTCTGGTGAACAGACCCAATAAAGGCTTATGGTCTGTGATAATGGTAAATCTCCGCCCATACAAATAGTTATGAAACTTTTTTCACACTGGACACAATAGCTAAAGCTTCCCTGTCAATTTGGGCGTAATTCCTCTCTGTGTTTAGACATGGTGCGCAAAAAAAAAATGCAATAGGAGCCTCAACACCATTTCTCAAAGTGTGGCTCAATACAGCTGTAGCGCTGGGTTTAAAAAGACTGTTCTGCTGCATTTATTTGAAATGGCCACCAGAGAGAGACAGAGACCATGGTAAGATTATGCTGGAGAAACACAGAAGACATTGACATACGTTTCCCGGCATGCTTTGCGATGGGAGACAGGAAGTGGGACTTAACCTGCGCGGGACTTAACCTGTGCGGGACTCACTCCCTAATATCCCAAAAAGGGGTAAAGATTCGCATATTATTTGTTTTCCGCTGCGCGTTTCTCGAAATTACGAAGCATTGTATTTTTTCTGTTCGGCTGCGCATTTTCCCGAAATACGAAGCCTCGTATTTCTTTTTCCGCTGCGCGTTTACCGCGATACGAAATACTGTAAATATATCTACGAACACCGTGTCTCATTATATGCCTTTTACTCTAGTAAAACTATAGAATTTATTAAAATCCACAACGGTTGCTGGAGTATATTTATTCCCTAGTGCGGGAGACTGACCCGTGGTTCATTTTTCAGCGGCTCCTCCGGGAGTGAGCGCTACACAGCTCTCAATACCATATGGAGATGCGTCACAGGTAAGAGTGACTTTTCCAATCATCATAGTGTGCAAGTACACTATCAGAAGATAACTGTTTTGCAGCATTGAAGGCTGTAGTTATGATCATCAGTCCACTTTCATGGAGCATCTTTATCCAGAAGACGATTGCAAAGTTCAGCAACAGTGG
>RXON01002209.1:0-144839 GCA_009667805.1 Leptobrachium leishanense | reverse complement strand
ATCTAAGAGGAGAGGGGACCCTGCCCCAGAGCTTACAATCTAAGAGGAGAGGGGACCCTGCTCCAGAGCTTACAATCTAAAAGGAGAGGGACCCTGCTCCAGAGTTTACAATCTAAGAGGAGAGGGGACCCTGCTCCAGAGCTTACAATCTAAGAGGAGAGGGGACCCTGCTCCAGAGTTTACAATCTAAGAGGAGAGGGCACCCTGCTCCAGAGTTTACAATCTAAGAGGAGAGGGCACCCTGCCCAGAGCTTACAATCTAAGAGGAGAGGGGACCCTGCTCCAGAGGTTACAATCTAAGAGGGGGGACCCTGCCTCCAGAGTTACAATCTAAGAGAGGGGGGGACCCTGTTCCAGAGCTTACAATCTAAGGAGAGGGGACCCTGCTCCAGAGCTTACAATCTAAGAGGAGAAGGGCACCCTGCCCCAGAGCTTACAATCTAAGAGGAGAGGGGACCCTGCTCCAGAGTTTACAATCTAAGAGGGGAGAGGGCCCCTGCCCCAGAGCTTACAATCTAAGAGGAGAGGGGACCCTGCTCCAGAGTTTACAATCTAAGAGGGGGGGACCCTGCTCCAGAGTTTACAATCTAAGAGGGGGACCCTGTTCCAGAGCTTACAATCTAAGAGGAGAGGGGACCCTGCTCCAGAGTTTACAATCTAAGAGGAGAGGCACCCTGCCCAGAGCTTACAATCTAAAAGGAGAGGGGACCCTGCTCCAGAGTTTACAATCTAAGAGGAGAGGGCACCCTGCCCCAGAGCTTACAATCTAAGAGGAGAGGGGACCCTGCTCCAGAGTTTACAATCTAAGAGGGGGGGACCCTGCTCCAGAGTTTACAATCTAAGAGGGGGGGACCCTGTTCCAGAGCTTACAATCTAAGAGGAGAGGGGACCCTACCCAGAGCTTACAATCTAAAAGGAGAGGGGACCCTGCTCAGAGTTTCAATCTAAGAGGAAGAGAGGACCCTGCTCCAGAGCTTACAATCTAAGAGGAGAGGGGACCCTGCTCCAGAGCTTACAATCTAAGAGGAGAGGGACCCTGCTCCAGAGCTTACAATCTAAGAGGAGAGAGGACCCTGCTCCAGAGTTTACAATCTAAGAGGAGAGAGGACCCTGCTCCAGAGCTTACAATCTAAGAGGAGAGGGGACCCTGCTCCAGAGCTTACAATCTAAGAGGAGAGAGGACCCTCCCAGAGCTTACAATCTAAGAGGAGAGAGACCCTGCTCCAGAGTTTACAATCTAAGAGGAGAGGGGACCCTGCCCCAGAGCTTACAATCTAAGAGGAGAGAGGACCCTGCCCAGAGCTTACAATCTAAGAGAGGGGACCCTGCTCAAGAGCTTACAATCTAAGAGGAGAGGGGACCCTGCCCCAGAGTTTACAATCTAAGAGGAGAGGGGACCCTGCTCCAGAGTTTACAATCTAAGAGGGAGGGGACCCTGCTCCAGAGCTTACAATCTAAGAGGAGAGGGGACCCTGCTCCAGAGCTTACAATCTAAGAGGAGAGAGGACCCTGCTCCAGAGTTTACAATCTAAGAGGAGAGGGGACCCTGCTCCAGAGCTTACAATCTAAGAGGAGAGGGGACCCTGCTCCAGAGCTTACAATCTAAGAGGAGAGGGGACCCTGCTCCAGAGCTTACAATCTAAGAGGAGAGGGGACCCTGCTCCAGAGTTTACAATCTAAGAGGAGAGAGACCCTGCTCCAGAGTTTACAATCTAAGAGGAGAGGGGACCCTGCTCCAGAGTTTACAATCTAAGAGGAGAGGGGACCTGCTCCAGAGTTTACAATCTAAGAGGAGAGGGGACCCTGCCCAGAGCTTACAATCTAAGAGGAGAGGGGACCCTGCTCCAGAGTTTACAATCTAAGAGGAGAGGGGGGACACACTAGGTGAGGGTGAATAAACCTCACCTCGCTCACAAAAGAAAGGTTTTTTTTGCTAAATTAACCCTTTAAAGCCGTGTGTACAATATAGATATTTATTCCACTGTAAGTAACACGATGAACCAAAGGTTTTCATATAAATGTGGGGCTTCACAAAGTCTCTTTTCTGTAAAAAAGCATAAAAAGGATTATTTTTGGCAACACGAGAAACTGCGGTTACATCATTTCAATAGGATGTTTGTTGGAAATGTAGTTTTTCACTTTTTTTTCTTCTTCATTATCTTAATTAAGCGATCGCTAATTTTGGCCGTGCAGGTACCAGGCATCATGGGATACGTATTTCTTGGGCAGTTTAGCCCCTCCCTGCTGTATAATCGCCTATTAAAGAAAAGGAAAAAAATTTTTTTTTTTACTTTTGCAAAGTATTTTACCAGGAAGGATACAGTGACATTTCACTCATTTTCAAGTACTTCCTGGGTAGCCAAGGCCTAGGCTTTCACTTTCCAGGGGGCAGCAAAAAACCTCACCACTAATTGGGTTACTCACAGAGCACCGAAATTACGCCAACATTCTGGTGTTCTGTAGTTCCCTGCACTTCAGGGAATAAAATTTCCCCACCCTGCAGTGAATTCACCATTTACCGCAGGGTCCCCAAAGTGCATGGAGTCGGCCGCTGAATGCTGCCACCGCAAACCTATGGCCTGCTGTTTTCAAAAGAACTACTGAACGAAAATGTCTGGAATTTACATATAAGATCCTATGATTGATAATAAAAAGTTCTGTTACACAAAAAAGAAAAACTGCTATTAAAAAAAGGGGGGAAATTTTGCCCAAAAAATATCTGAAAAATTACTAAAAGGTACTAAAAAAATCAATAAAGACTTTTTACTGCAGATTAAAATAATAAATGGTTTATTAGATATTGCATAAAAACTGGAATATTTTTAACATTGAAACCTATGGGGTTAGACCTGAAAAAACCTGCTGATTGAAACCACTGAACATCAGGGCATTTCACTGTCATTTCTCTGCTGTTTTGTGTTCTCTGAATAGATTAACCATTACTTTTCTATCGGGATTTGCAATGCCTTCAAACAGCACTGTACTTGCTGGCAGTTTGCCAAACTTGTGTGTGAGCATATCACAGAGCAGTGGTTTACTTAGGGGAGTGGCAGGTGGTGGGCCGCCCCAGGTACCAGTGATTATTGGGGTGTCATTAGGGGGTACTAGGAGGTGCCACTGTCACTGTGTGTCAGCTTTGTGCTGTGTTCTCAAACAATGAGCAGCGGAGCAGGGCGTTTGCATAACGGAATAAACTCGACTAGAATAAAAATCCCCCTCTCCTCCCTCCATAGCTCCTCCCCTGCCCCGCAGCAGCTCTAGGAGAGGGGAGGGGGATGTGATTTGTGTGCAGAGAGAGAAGATGACAGTAAACAGCAGGTAAAGGGGGGTATCATCAGAATATGAAGCCCTGTCTGCTTACTGCTGTTTAAAGTGGACCTTTCCTTAACCAGCACTGCAGTGATAGAAATTTGTCATTGAGCTGCCTGGCTCCTGGTGAGGCTACGTGCAGGTCACGCGGTCCAGCCAGTCAGGTGTTACTGATTCTCAGTACCATCTGACTAGCTGAACCACGTGACACGCACGCAGCTGCCCGCCCTTTCATTAACACGGACTCTCACTCTACTCTGGACTGAACACCCACCAGGACGGGAATCAAAGCCACGGGGCACCCTCTGGCAGTGCCACCCCACTGCTGACAAGATGGCTCCACGCACAGGCACAGCTGCGATCCTAACGTGGCCTGGAGGGACCTCCTGCTGAGTCCATACACAGTCCCTGCTGACTCTGCACACATCCCTACCACGGACGAAGGCCGGTCAATATAGAATAAATAATTGCTGTGTGCTCATATTCACTCGGTTTGCTGGGAGTTTTATTGCAGTGGATTCTGATACACTCATACACACCGCACATTGCATTGCTGGGAGTTTTATTGCTGTGAATTCTGATACGCTGACACACACCGCACATTGCATTGCTGGGAGTTTTATTGCTGTGGATTCTGATACGCTGACACACACCACACATTGCATTGCTGGGAGTTTTATTGCTGTGGATTCTGATACGCTGACACACACCACACATTGCATTGCTGGGAGTTTTATTGCTGTGGATTCTGTGATACACACTGCGTATTACTGTGCGTTTTATTGCCCTGGAACTCTGGGATACGCTCATATACACTGCACATTACTGTGAGTTGTATTGCTGTGCAGTTCTGATATGCTCATACACAGTGCCCATTTCTGTGGGTTTTATTGCTGTGCAGCTCTGTGATACGCTCATATGCAGTGCACGTTTCTGTGGATTTTATTGTTCAACCAATTAGAGCGGCTGTGATCCAGTATACTTGACATTCTTTGTAAAAATGCTTGAATTTAAACATTTCATAATTTTATTTATCTCAATAGATACATTTGAAATGGTATACAAAATATACAAGTAGGCACTTGGTATCCACTTTTAATATAAAGAGAGGAAAAGGTGGAGCTTAAAGAGGAAGGGTGGGGATTAATCAGGAAGAGGTGTGCCAAGGGGTGCCTCAAATTTATATTAGGGGGCGCACGAGTTTAGTCAGGCCTAGGGCAGCACAAAACCTAAATACACCACTGAGGGTATGTACATCCAACTCAGGTGAACGGTGTAGGACTTACAGCAGTTTGCAGATGTGCCTCCCACTTGTTAAGGGACCAAAAGTAATGGGACAGAATAATAATCATAAATCAAACTTTCCCTTCTTAATACTTGGTTGCAAATCCTTTGCAGTCAATCACAGCCTGAAGTCTGGAACGCATAGACGTCACCAGACGCTGGTTTCATCCCTGGTGATGCTCTGCCAGGCCTCTACTGCAACCGTCTTCAGTTCCTGCTTGTTCTTGGGGCATTTTCCCTTCAGTTTTGTCTTCAGCAAGTGAAATGCATGCTCAATGGGATTCAGGTCAGGTGATTGACTTGGCCATTGCATAACATTCCACTTCTGTCCCTTCAAAAACTCTTTGGTTGCTTTTGCAGTATGCTTTGAGTCATTGTCCATCTGCACTGTGAAGTGCCGTCCAATGAGTTCTGCAGCATTTGGCTGAATGTGAGCAGATAATATTGCCCGAAACACTTCAGAATTCATCCTGCTGCTTTTGTCAGCAGTCACATCATCAATAAATACAAGAGAACCAGTTCCATTGGCAGCCATACATGCCCACGCCATGACACTACCACCACCATGCTTCACTGATGAGGTGGTATGCTTAGGATCATGAGCAGTTCCTTTCCTTCTCCATACTCTTCTCTTCCCATCACTCTGGTACAAGTTGATCTTGGTCTCATCTGTCCATAGGATCTTGTTCCAGAACTGTGAAGGCTTTGTTAGGTGTTGTTTGGCAAACTCTAATCTGGCCTTCCTGTTTTTGAGGCTCACCAATGGTTTACATCTTGTGGTGAACCCTCTGTATTCACTCTGGTGAAGTCTTCTCTTGATTGTTGACTTTGACACACATACACCTACCTCCTGGAGAGTGTTCTTAATCTGGCCAACTGTTGTGAAGGGTGTTTTCTTCACCAGGGAAAGAATTCTTCATTCATCCACCACAGTTGTTTTCCATGGTCTCCCGGGTCTTTTGGTGTTGCTGAGCTCACCGGTGCGTTCCTTCTTTTTGAGAATGTTCCTAACAGTTGTTTTGGCCACGCCTAATGTTCTTGCTAGCTCTCTGATGGGTTTGTTTTGTTTCTTCAGCCTAATGATGGCTTGCTTCACTGATAGTGACAGCTCTTTGGATCTTATCTTGAGAGTTGACAGCAACAGATTCCAAATGCAAATAGCACACTTGAAATGAACTCTGGGCCTTTTATCTGCACATTGTAATTGGGGTAATGAGGGAATATCACACACCTGGCCATGGAACAGCTGAGAAGCCAATTGTCCCATTACTTTTGGTCCCTTAACAAGTGGGAGGCACATCTGCAAACTGCTGTAAATCCTACACTGTTCACCTGAGTTGGATGTACATACCCTCAAATTAAAGCTGACAGTCTGCAGTTAAAGCACATTGTGTTTGTTTCATTCCAACTCCATTGTGGTGGTGTATAGAGCCAAAGATGTTACAATTGTGTCCATGTCCCAATATTTCTAGACCTGACTGTATGTGTGTAAATATAGAAATAAATATGTATATGAAAACTATGTGTTCTGATTCTTTTCTTTTTTTGTCTGACCGCGTCGATCCGACTCACTTTATATTCGTATATTTGTCATTAAAATGTGTTCTGTTAACCCTTTCACTACCAGAACTTTTACATAAATAACCCTCACACCCAGGGGTTCTGCTCGTTCATGCACATGTGGTCCTGTTATTGGTTCATATCGGGAGGCTGTGTCGGGGTGTGTGCGGGAGATTTCGGGTGTTTCTCTTCATCGATTGCTCTGGTAAACGATATCCCTTTCTCCGCCTCAATGTATCGGAAATCCTTATTGATACATTAATGTTGCCAAGACCTGGATCCCGGTGTATTAGAGGATCCCTGTGTATTAGTGGATCCTGGTGTATTAGAGGATCCCGGTGTATTAGTAGAGGACTTCCCTCCTTCCATTTATGACTGGATAATGGATAGGGTGGAACAGGTGAGATGGATGGAAGATCTTCACTTTTCCCTGGAATATCAACATGAAAATTACTCCAAGACCCGGATCTGGTGGATACATATCAATCGAAAGGGCCCCTCCGGACCATCGACTTGCTCTCCACCTTCTCCTCCTTGTTTAACCCTCTTTTATCCAATGCTCAGTCACCTTTAGGCGCCGTCTGTTACAAACTATATTTTTTATTTCTGTTTTTCCCACGTTCTGACACTTTGCAGTGTTTTCCCTTCCATACAATCTTTCCAATGCGGTGGCATATACCATACATTCTCGTGGCGCCGCTCATCTCATGGCCGTCGATGTACGTGTTGTTTATTCAGGTTTAATAATGTCTGTTCTGAGCAGCGCGCGTTACAATGTATGTGTGGGTCCCGTTACACCGCTCTGGTATAGGGCCACTAAGAGAACCCTGGTGATCTGGTGCTGGAAAGCTGCCATGTTAATCAATTAGATCAGGGCTGTCAAATTCTGCCCCCCCCCTCTCCTCGTATATATGTCAGTGCTACCTCTACAGGTCTCTTTTTGTGATGCTCACGTGACCTGTTTTAATTTAAAGGATAAAATTACAAAAAAGTTTGTATGTGATGTGCAGGAGCTGGATAGTGTGATGGTAAAGTGACGGCCTGTGAACTGGGAGATCTGGGTTCAAATCCCAGTGAGGCCAGTGTCTATCCCAGAGCATGTACATATGTCAGTGATGTCATGATGCGAGAGACGGATACAGATTGGGAGGAGGAGGATATGATATCAAAGTCCCATCCACAGAGCGGACAGGAAATTGGATTTAAATGTGAAAAAACTTAGAATAATATAAGTTTTTTTCACATTTAAATACAATTTCCTGCCCGCTCTGTGGATGGGGCTTTGATATTATATCCTCCTCCCAATCTGTATCCGTCTCTCGCATCATGACATCACTGACATATGTACTTGCTCTGGGATAGACACTGGCCTCACTGGGATTTGAACCCAGATCTCCCAGTTCACAGGCTGTCACTTTACCATCACACTATCCAGCTCCTGCACATCACATACAAACTTTTTCGTAATTTTATCCTTTAAATGAAAACAGGGCACGAGCGCATCACAAAAAGAGACCCGTATAAAGGTGAGGTCAATACAAACACTTATCTGGCCTCACTGGGATTTGAACCCAGATCTCCCAGTTACAAAGCAGCGACGTTACCATCTCGCTATCCAGCTCCTGCACATGATATACAAACCATTTCGTAAATTTATTCTTAATCTAAAAGCAGAGCATGTGAGAATCACAAAAAGAGACCCGTAGAGGTCGGCTGAAAAGCATAGGATCCCCAGACACTTACTGGGGAAATAGCCAGTTGGGATTTGAACCCCAGTCCCCCCAGTCACATTATTACCACTGCCCCACGCAACTGACATACAGCCAAGAGCACCAAAGAGTTTTAAGTATTATCTGTAAACAAGGCCTTTCAGCATTTAAAAAAGTCACGCGGATGAATGACCTGACGGGGATTTGAACCCTGGTGTCCCCTATTCCATGGCGGTGCTGTTACCATTACACTATATAGCCGGTTTACAATCTAGAGCAGCTCAATGTTTCAAGGTTTATCTGTAAACAAGGCCTTTCAGTATTTATAAAAGGCACGTTTATTATTAGAGTCCAAACAACCTGATGAGGTTTAGAACTCTTATCTCTCCCGTTTCATGGCGGTGCTGTTACCAGCGCGCTATGTGGTCACCTTACAGCTTTGCCCACCTCAATCTTTCAAGGTTTATCCGTGAACAAGGCCTTTCAGCATTTAAAAAAGGCACGTCGATAAATAGTGTTGGAATGACCAGATGGGGATTGGAGCCCTGGTCTCCCCTGTGCCATGGCGGTGCTGTTAACATTGCGCTATGTGGTCAGCTTACAATTTAATGCACCTCATTGTTTCAAGGTTTATCCGTGAACAAGGCCTTTCAGCATTTAAAAAAGGCACGTCGATAAATAGTGTTGGAATGACCAGATGGGGATTGGAGCCTTGGTCTCCCCTGTGCCATGGCGGTGCTGTTACCAGTGCGCTATGCGGCCAGCTTACAATCTAATGCACCTCAATGTTTCAAGGTTTATCCGTGAACAAGGCCTTAAAGCATTTAAAAAAGTCACCTTGATAAATAGTGTTGGAATGATCTGATGTGGGAATTGAAACCCCGGTCTCCCCTGTGCCGTGGCGGTGCTGTTACCAGTGCGCTATGCGGCCAGCTTAGTCTAGAGCACCGCAATGTTTCAAGGCTTATCTGTATATAAGGCCTTTCAGTATTTAAAGCAAAGAGCACCAAAGAGTTTTAAATATTATTAGTAAATAAGGCCTTTCAGCATTAAGAAAGCAACCTTGATAAATAACGTTGGAATGGTCTGATAGGGTTTTGTACCCTGGTCTTCCAGTTACATGTCAGTGACGTTACCATTAACTCTATGCAGGCGACACGCAACCGACACGCAACCGACACGCAACCGAGCTCACCGGAGATTGTTAAGCATTATTTTTAAACAAGGCAGTCTAGAATTTAAAAGAAGGACCTTCATAAATACAGGGTTATTCAGAGAGCGGTGAAAAGCAGGAGAATGACTGGAGAATGGAAAATTCTAGGTCAAAATAGCCAAACAAGAGAAATTCTCCCTTTCATCTCACTTTTCAAATCGGCTATTTTGAGCTAGAATTTTTCATTCTCCAGTCATTCTCCTGCTTTTCACCGCTCTCTGAATAACCCTGATAGTGTTGAGATGTAAGACGGAGTCCCCATCATATGAGATACTGCACCCTGCAAAACAACCTCACCATACTGCCGCCTGACACCCTGTGTTTACACAGAGTGTGTTTATATCTCTTTATATGTGTGTTTATATCTCTTTATGTGTGTGTTTATATCTCTTTATAGTGTTTATATCTCTTTATGTGTGTGTTTATATCTCTTTATAGTGTTTATATCTCTTTATAGTGTTTATATCTCTTTATAGTGTGTTTATATCTCTTTATGTGTGTGTTTATATCTCTTTATGTGTGTGTTTATATCTCTTTATAGTGTTTATATCTCTTTATGTGTGTGTTTATATCTCTTTATAGTGTGTTTATATCTCTTTATGTGTGTGTTTATATCTCTTTATAGTGTGTTTATATCTCTTTATATGTGTGTTTATCTCTTTATGTGTGTTTGTGTTTATATCTCTTTATGTGTGTGTTTATATCTCTTTATAGTGTGTTTATATCTCTTTATGTGTGTGTTTATATCTCATTATGTGTGTGTTTATATCTCTTTATGTGTGTGTTTATATCTCTTTATAGTGTGTTTATAGCTCTTTATATTGAGGTGCCTTTTATAAATATTTACTCGCCTAGATGTCGGATCATGATTAATATTCTGCAGGGTTTTCTCTCTGTATTTCAGGTCACAGTATGATTTTGGGGTGAGAGAAGAAGTGATTTACTGCATAATCTACGAGCGCGTTCAGGACCAGAAGACAAAGCAGCGAGGTGACCCGCGAAAACCAGAAAATCCTGTCCAAGAAATAGAAATCAGTGCTTTATACGTTGTTCGAGCAGCAATGTCGGTTTAAAACGCGTGGCCGCTATTGAGTTGTCAGGTCGGCCATGTTTCCCTGGACACATACAGTTTATTCATGCTGATGGACAGTGCATGAAAAATGCTGCCCTGCATTAAGTAGAATCCACAAGCTGCAGGTAAGAAATCAAAAAGGAATCCCAGGTGACCCGCCTCAATTTCCTGTCTGCAGCATATGAAATATACATGTTACAGGGCAGCACTTTCCCCTGTGCTTTCCTGGGCATGAGACAATAACATGTGTCCAGGAAAACATGGCCGACGCGGCCACCTCCACCTGTATGATAATACCACAGGAAGTGAGTGACAGGTGTGAGAGTAGGAATTAAATTCCATCTAAATCAGGGATTTCTAAATCCGCCCCCCCCCCCGGGGGTTTACTGCCTAAAATTCCCAGAATGCTTTGAATGCAGTAATTGTTCAGAGGAGCATGGGAGTTGTAGTTCAGAAACATCAGGCGGGCAGAGTTTGACAGCCCTGATCTAATGGCTTGATTAACGCGGGCAGCTTTCCAGCATCAAATCACCCGGGTTCTCTCTAAGCGCTTAGTGGCCCTATACCAGAGCGGAGTAGCAGGACCCACACATACATTGTAACCCGCACTGCTCGGGGTGCGCCGTGGGGTGCTGCTTTTCACCAATAGGTTTAGAGGCTGATGGAGATCTCCAGCGCTTAGTCTGTTCATTATAGAGAGTTCAGAAATCAGAGATTTTACACGGCACATCCTGTGGTTTTAAGTCGCAGTCGCTTTAAGCTCTGCCCTTTGTGTTTCTAGTAATCAGGATGTGATCCTTTTAGGCTGGGGTCAGACTAACGCAGTGCGACCGCGCGTGCAGCTGCACTTTATCACGGCCGTAGTAGCAGCAAATGACGGCCAATGACGGGCAATATACGAAGTGCGGCCGCGCAACGCAAGCGGCAAACACACGCATTTTTTCGAGAACGTGATACCGCTAGTACTGACGTACAGAGTGCGCTGCGTCCGCTAGCGGCGTGTGTGCGTGATTAGGAGACGTCAGGCGCTACTAATGTCCAGCATACATAACGTCCAGACGCAAAAAGTGGTTTATTGATGATCCGTACAAAATCACGGACGAAAATGCGCATCGTATGACCGCTATTGCATACTCCGTGAAAAAATACGTCCATTCGTTCGAACGCACTTTTTCACAGACAACGCGAAAAATGCGTTCGTCTGACCCTAGCCTTAAAGAATCAGAATAAAAGCGCATTAATAAAACCTGCAGACGCTGCATTGTCTTTATTTACCGGCTGAGAATCAGACGCAATGCATTGTGCAGACGCGACGCAGATACCTTTATTTGTTTTGTTTCAAAATATTTTTATTGTGGTGCAGGAAAGAAGCGAGACGTCACAGAAACCTATATATCACACTACAAAAATGATGTACATATAGCAAGGAGCAGAAACGTTTAACCTTTTTTTTTTCGTTTCATTTCGGAGGTTTTTTTGGGTCTTTTTTTTTCCCATTTTGGACAGGTTTCGTTTCGGTTCGGTGTGGATCGATTCGGGTGATTCGGATCAGTTAGTTTTTCGTTTTTTTTATAAGTTATTTCGATTTTTATTGCATATTTAAGAATGGGAAGTAGATTACTACCAATACTTATTTTTTTAGGATTTCTTAGGATTTTTCTGGGTGAAATTTTAGGTTTCAAGAAACAAGGCTTTTTAGGCTAGGGTCAGACGAAAGCATTTTTCCCCGCGAACGTGAAAAAGTGCGTCCGAACGCATTGACGTATTTTTTTCACGGAATGCGCAAAAACGGTCAGACGACGCGCATTTTCGGGCGTGATTTTATACGGATCGTCAATAAAACTCTTTTTGCGTCTGGACGTTATGTAGGCTGGACATTAGCAGCGTCTGACATCTCCTAATCACGCACACACGCCGCTATGCCGCAGCTGCGCACTCAGTACGTCAGTACTAGCGGTTCAGCGTTCTCAAAAAAAATGCGTTCAAATTCCACTTGCGTTGCACGGCCGGACTTTTGTGCGGCCGTACATCATATATTGGCCGTCATTGCCCGTCATCTGCTGCTAGTGCGGCCGTAATTATGTGCGCCAGAACGCACGTTAAGGCTAGGGTCAGACGAGCGTGATTTCTACGGACTGTACGTCCGTGCAGTACGGACATCGTCAGTACGGATGACGCAGTAGTGGTCACACAGTCCGTTTTTTCACTGAAGTTATTTTTTGACTGATGTAGGAGGGAAAAATAAATTACAATGAAAAAACATTCTGTCCGTCAAAAATGCTGGACGTATAAATGCAGTCCGTCTGACCACACTCCATCACTCACACACAAAGCTATGCGGACGTTGTGGACGTGGCGCACTCCGCACGTCCGTTCTAGCAGTATTACGTTCTTGCCTAACCTGCGTCCGTTTGCAGCGTCCGTCAGCCCCGCACTTCTGTGCGCACGTACTTTGTGTGTGGGGCTCCATTTAACACAATTGTATGCTATCACGGACGTACTTATGTGCAGCAACACGGACGTTACCACTGCGCTCGTCTGACCCCAGCCTAAAAGTGCGCTGGTCTGACCCCAGCCTTAAACAATAGATTTCAATGCAGCATATGAATCCACACACTGCTGGGAAGCACCTCTCTGCGGTAATTAATGCAGCATATGAATCCACACACTGCTGGAAGCGCCTCGGCCGCAGTATAATTAATGCAGCATATGAATCCACACGCTGCTGGGAAGCACCTCTCTGCCGTTATAATTAATGCAGCATATGAATCACACACTGCTGGGAAGCACCTCTCTGCGGTATAATTAATGCAGCATATGAATCCACACACTGCTGGAAGCGCCTCTCTGCTAGTATAATTAATGCAGCATATGAATCCACACGCTGCTGGAAGCGCCTCTCTGCAGTATAATTAATGCAGCATATGAATCCACACACTGCTGGGAAGCACCGCTCTCTGCAGTATAATTAATGCAGCATATGAATCACACACTGCTGGGAAGCGCCTCTCTGCAGTATAATTAATGCAGCATATGAATCCACACACTGCTGGAAGCCCCTCTCTGCAGTATAATTAATGCAGCATATGAATCCACACACTGCTGGAAGCACCTCTCTGCAGTATAATTAATGCAGCATATGAATCCACACACTGCTGTGAAGCGCCTCTCTGCAGTATAATTAATGCAGCATATGAATCCACACACTGCTGGGAAGCGCCTCTCTGCAGTATAATTAATGCAGCATATGAATCCACACACTGCTGGGAAGCGCCTCTCTGCAGTATAATTAATGCAGCATATGAATCCACACACTGCTGGGAAGCGCCTCTCTACAGTATAATTAATTATGCAGCATATGAATCCACACACTGCCGGGAAGCGCCTCTCTGCGGTATAATTAATGCAGCATATGAATCCGCACACTGCTGGAAGCGCCTATCTGCAGTATAATTAATGCAGCATATGAATCCACACACTGCAGGAAGCGCCTCTCTGCAGTATAATTAATGCAGCATATGAATCCACACACTGCTGGGAAGCGCCTCTCTGCAGTATAATAATGCAGCATATGAATCCACACACTGCTGGGAAGCGCCTCTCTGCGGTAAAATTAATGCAGCATATGAATCCACACACTGCTGGGAAGCGCCTCTCTGCAGTATAATCAATGCAGCATATGAATCCACACACTGCTGGAAGCGCCTCTCGCAGTATAATTAATGCAGCATATGAATCCACACACTGCTGGGAAGCACTCACTGCGGTATAATTAATGCAGCATATGAATCCACACACTGCTGGAAGCACCTCTCTGCGGTATAATTAATGCAGCATATGAATCACACACACTGCTGGGAAGCGCCTCTCTGCAGTATAATCAATGCAGCATATGAATCCACACACTGCTGGAAGCGCCTCTCTGCAGTATAATTAATGCAGCATATGAATCCACACACTGCTGGGAAGCGCCTCTCTGCGGTATAATTAATGCAGCATATGAATCCACACACTGCGGAAGCACTCTCTCCGTATATTAATGTATATCATATGAATCCACACACTGCTGGGAAGCGCCTCTCTGCAGTATAATTAATGCAGCATATGAATCCACACACTGCTGGGAAGCACCTCTCTGCGGTATAATTAATGCAGCATATGAATCCACACACTGCTGGGAAGCGCCTCTCTGCAGTATAATTAATGCAGCAATATGAAATCCACACACTGCTGGGAAGCGCTCTCTGCTGGTATAATTAATGCAGTATATGAATCCACACACTGCTGGAAGCGCCTCTCTGCAGTATAATTAATGCAGCATATGAATCCACACACTGCTGGGAAGCGCCTCTCTGCGGTATAATTAATGTATCATATGAATCCACACGCTGCTGTGAAGCACCTCTCTGCGGTATAATTAATGCAGCATATGATCCCACACACTGCTGGGAGCGCCTCTCTGGGTATAATTAATGCCAGCATATGAATCCACACACTGCTGGGAAGCGCCTCTCTGCAGTATAATTAATGCAGCATATGAATCCACACACTGCTGTGAAGCACCTCTCTTGCGGTATAATTAATGCAGCATATGAATCCACACACTACTGGGAAGCGCCTCTCTGCAGTATAATTAATGCAGCATATGAATCCACACACTGCTGGGAAGTGCCTCTCTGCAGTATATATTAATGCAGCATATGAATCCACACACTGCCGGAAGCACCTCTCTGCGTATAATTAATGCAGCATATGAATCCACACACTGCTGGGAGCGCCTCTCTGCAGTATAATTAATGCAGCATATGAATCCACACACTGCTGGAAGCACCTCTCTGCGGTATAATTAATGCAGCATATGAATCCACACACTGCTGGGAAGCGCCTCTCTGCAGTATAATCAATGCAGCATATGAATCCACACACTGGGAAGCTCTCTCTGCAGTATAATTAATGCAGCATATGAATCCACACACTGCTGGGAAGCATCTCTCTGCAGTATAATTAATGCAGCATATGAATCCACACGCTGCTGGGAAGCGCCTCTCTGCGGTATATTAATGCAGCATATGAATCCACACGTGCTGGGAAGCGCCTCTCTGCAGTATAATTAATGCAGCATATGAATTCACACACTGCTGGGAAGCACCTCTCTGCGGTATAATTAATGCAGCATATGAATCCACACACTGCTGGGAAGCGCCTCTCTGCAGTATAATTAATGCAGCATATGAATCCACACACTGCTGGGAAGCGCTCTCTGCGGTATAATTAATGCAGCATATGAATCCACACACTGCAGGGAAGCACCTCTCTGCAGTATAATTAATGCAGCATATGAATCCACACACTGCTGGGAAGCGCCTCTCTGCAGTATAATTAATGCAGCATATGAATCCACACACTGCTGGGAAGCGCCTCTCTGCAGTATAATTAATGCAGCATATGAATCCACACACTGCTGGGAAGCGCCTCTCTGCGGTATAATTAATGTATATATGAATCCACACGCTGCTGTGAAGTACTCTCTGCGGTATAATTAATGCAGCATATGAATCCACACACTGCTGGGAAGCGCCTCTCTGCAGTATAATTAATGCAGCATATGAATCCACACGCTGCTGGGAAGCACTCTCTGCAGTATAATTAATGCAGCATATGAATCCACACACTGCTGGGAAGCGCCCTCTGCAGTATAATTAATGCAGCATATGAACACACGCTGCTGGGAAGCACCTCTCTGCGGTATAATTAATGCAGCATATGAATCCACACGCTGCTGGGAAGCGCCTCTCTGCGTATTAATTAATGCAGCATATGAATCCACACACTGCAGGAAGCACCTCTCTGCATATAATTAATGCAGCATAAGAATCCACACACTGCTGGGAAGCGCCTCTCTGCAGTATAATTAATGCAGCATATGAATCCACACGCTGCTGTGAAGCACCTCTCTGCGGTATAATTAATGCAGCATATGAATCCACACACTGCTGGGAAGCGCCTCTCTGCGGTATAATTAATGCAGCATATGAATCCACACACTGCTGGGAAGCATCTTTCTGCGGTATAATTAATGTATCATATGAATCCACACGCTGCTGGGAAGCGCCTCTCTGCAGTATAATTAATGCAGCATATGAATCCACACACTGCTGTGAAGCACCTCTCTGCGGTATAATTAATGCAGCATATGAATCCACACTCTGCTGGGAAGCGCCTCTCTGCAGTATAATTAATGTATCATATGAATCCACACGCTGCTGTGAAGCGCCTCTCTGCGGTATAATTAATGCAGCATAAGAATCCACACACTGCTGGGAAGCGCCTCTCTGAAGTATAATTAATGCAGCATATGAATCCACACACTACTGGGAAGCGCCCTCTGCAGTAAATTAATGCAGCATATGAATCCACACGCTGCTGTGAAGCGCCTCTCTGCGGTATAATTAATGCAGCATATGAATCCACACACTGCTGGAAGCGCTCTCTGCGGTATAATTAATGCAGCATATGAATCCACACACTGCTGGGAAGCGTCTCTCTGCAGTATAATTAATGCAGCATATGAATCCACGCACTGCTGGGAAGCACCTCTCTGCGGTATAATTAATGCAGCATATGAATCCACACACTGCTGGGAAGCACCTCTCTGCAGTATAATTAATGCAGCATATGAATCCACACACTGCTGGGAAGCGCCTCTCTGCAGTATAATTAATGCAGCATATGAATCCACACACTGCGGGGAAGCGCCTCTCTGCAGTATAATTAATGCAGCATATGAATCCACACACTGCTGGGAAGCACCTCTCTGCAGTATAATTAATGCATCATATGAATCCACACACTGGTTTTATATATACCAGTTTTGGGGTATTTTTGGCCTAGTCTCATCGCTATTTTCAGCACCATCCAGTAGAGACCATACCAAAGGGATTTCCTCTTGCTTGCTCATCTGCTTCCACCACGAAAGGGTAAGACAAAGCCCCAGTAAGTGTCACAGGCACTTCACCTCAAGCCAGGAAACACGGGGCTCTTGTCCAGGTGAGCGCTCCATCTGCACACGATTTCTTGGTGACCTTATCCACTGACTAGATGTCTGCGCTATGATCAATAAACTCACCAGCCAGTTAGAGGGGGGGGGGGGTAGGCACGACACCACGAATACAGAGCCAATCTCACAGACTCTGTAAAATATGAGTGTGTATATACATTGAGTTTTCTCCCCAGTCCGCTCTCTAAACTAGATTGCATTATGTGTATATTTTTTCGCGGTGACGCTGATTATTGATGGGCTCAGACACTTTAGTATTGTCCGCATCATTGTTTACTCTGCTGTACAAAGTCACCTCAATATAAACACTCAATTTGCATGATTATATATATATATATTCTATATTCATCACAGACACCATGTACACCCTGTTTCCACAAGGGAGTCTATGTTTTTAGTGTACCTCCCACACTCGGCTCGAGTGTACCTCCCACACCCGGCCCGAGTGTACCTCCCACACCCGGCCGAGTGTACCTCCCACACCCGGCCGAGTGTACTTCCCACACCCGGCCCGAGTGTACCTCCCACACCCGGCCCGAGTGTACCTCCCACACCCGGCCGAGTGTACCTCCCACACCGGCCCGAGTGTACCTCCCACACCCGGCCCGAGTGTACCTCCCACACTCGGCCCGAGTGTACCTCCCACACTCGGCCCGAGTGTACCTCCCACACTCGGCCCGAGTGTACCTCCACATCCGGCATGAGTGTGCCTCCTGTGTAGGTTTGGGGCAGGATCGGGTATCGTCACAGCACCACCTGTATGCTCCAGCCATCAATACATGCTGTATTTTCAGCCAGTTTTTCGTATCGGACGGTTTTGGCGGCCAAAACGTCGGTGCATCCCTAATTCCACACATAGGTAGGGCCAAAGTTGCGGACCCGTGCTATATACAGACGACGTGAATCCAGACTCTGCCGTCTATGAAATTCCACTCATTGTCAGGACCACATGCACCTCGGGGGAGGGGTGGATTAACCCTTCCCTACCAGCTGGAGGTTTCTCTGAACCTGGCAGCAAGCAATCTGTACACGCAGAGAATACAATAACGCCGACGCACAGATTTTACACGCACACCTGGACGGAGATACAGAACTAAAACAAAACTGAGCGATGAAAAGTCAAAATGCGTCAACAGCGTTAAGAATTAAAATCATTTTTATTGCTCGACCTGCTTTTAGGAGAAATCTATAACAAAAGGAATATATATTTATAGATTTTAGCACATACAGTAAATGAGACGTATATAGTCAGATAACAATACAAAAATGGTCCTCTTTAATGACTATACTGCGACTAATTACCGCGACGGCCGCCGCGTGGTGCCTCCAGGGTGTCGCTCCTCCTATAATGCTCAGGGCAGCCAGAAGCATAGCTGAGGATCATGGGAAACGCAGTCCAGAAGGCCTGGAGGACCAGTAGGTTGAGCCGTCACTGCTCTAGGACACTCTCAGATTTTCTTTAATCTTCAGAACTTCAGTAATGTTGGCTGTGAAAGGGGGAGGGGCATCCTATAGTCTGACACCCGACACCCCGCCCCCCAAAAAAAAAACGAAACTCTACGACGAAGTGGCTTCAGATAAATTTCCCGTGCACGCGGGTAAAAGGGAGAGAGGTGCGTGTGAATCAGAATCACGTCAGGCTGGCCCTTTATAAAGATCTGAAAAATCAGGAAATTCTCTGCAAAAGACGTTTTAAAGGAGGAAAAAAAAAAAAACACAAAAAAAACAAAACTGCGCACCCACAGATTGTAAAGTAAACACGAAAAAAATATAAGAAAGAAAAAAAACTCCCATTAAAATGCCCGACTATTCCCAATAATAACACCTTGTGAGGAGAGAGAGGAGAAAAGGAAAAGCCGCGACGCGACGGCTCCTTCCCGGCTCCGGGCTCCACTTAAAAAGCATCTTTTATTTGTTTTATAAATTAAAAAAAAAGCGTAAAACGTTTTAAAATATAAAAAAAGAAAGGGGCGACACATGGGGGCGCTATATTCTTCATTTATGGCAGTTACAGGCCGCTCGTCCTAAACCCTGGCGAAATTGGCAACTGGGGGCACCCGACTGTACCCTAATTTGACGCCGAAACCCACCTGGGGAGAGGGGCTAACCTTTAAATGCAAGGTAGAACCAGGGACTCTTCCAGGGTCACGTCCATCGTGTGAGCCAGGCAAGCTCCAGTCCCTAATCTTATGCCAAATTGCCATCATCGGCCATTAATGCACAATATACCGGTCCTCACGGGGGGGGGGGCTGCACGCTCCAGAGGGCACGGAGCTGGCTGACTCTATACCTGTGCTCAGGGGAGGATGGGACGCTCCTGACCCTGTGCCAGGACCAAAGGGGGGGGGGGGCACTGGTAAGAAAGGGTTAAGGAATCAAATCACCTGACTGCACGGACCTCGGGGTGACTTGCCCTGGTGGCAATGCAGGACGCTCAGGCCCAGCGAGGCTGAACGGGACTGGCGGCACAGCATTCGGAAATCCAGGTCGTTTCTACGAACGCCAGAAATTATTATTTTCTTTTTTTAAAGCATCCGAGAATTTCCGGAGGACAAAAAAAAATGTGATGGAAGGAGAAGCACCTTCTGAGCGCGTGCGCAAAGAATGACGGCGCCGGGGGCTCAAATTTGGTACTGAATGAGAACTACCAAAAAAAAACACAACCACAAAAGCACAGCGGAGTCTGGACCGCCGGCCGTGAAAAAGCAGCCGGCAGCGGCACGCTGACACGAGCCGGACGTGGTGTGCGGCGCTACGGACAGACGCCAGGATCAAACATAGGAGAGGGACCGGGATGGACTGACACCGCAGCGTGTGATGAAACGTACGGAAAACAAACGCGTCGGAAAGATGAGACCCAACCGTGGTATGCGTGCCCAAAGCAGAGCGCCCCCCCCCCAGCCCATAATAAAGAGACTCAGTACGGCACTTACACTGCACAGAGAGAAGCGGCCACGGCTCGGCTTTATTCCCGCCTTACGTGTCAGGGTGCAGTTTGATCTAGGACGCAGACCGGGGACAGCGAGGCCAGCTAAGGGTTAAAACTGGTGATTGGGGACTTCGAAAACATGGCTGAAACGACCGTCGCCGCGCTGTGATCTTCCAACGACGCGGTTATAATGCCAGGGTCCTCCACTACAAAATACAGAGGCCCAAACGCACCTTTACGTCTTACCCTGGGCGCTGACGGCGGTCAGTGAGGTACACGGCGTCACCTCGCGGGGGTCTATCGACACCGACGGGACACCAACGGGGGGGGAAGGGGGGGGATTCCTGACTTTTCTACCGGAAAAATATACAAACCCATAAGATTAAGATGCGCAGGCCATTTCCCAGAATGCTTCACCTCGGGAACCTCGAATTCCTTAAAAAGCTTCAAACGGAAGGCGACGCGGCTAAAATGTCACGAAATCCTACCCGGCCGTGAGCACAGACACCAATATATACAACTCTGCCATCGTTCCCAGCAGCGCCGGCGAATCCGCGTCATTAAGAAACCGGGAAGAAGAAAATATATTATATATATGAAAGAGAAGGAATCTCCTCGCTGCGCGGAGCCCTGGAGCACCAGCAACCCCCCACCCCACCCCGCGTCCAGCCTGGATCTAGACAAACTGCACCCACCACCACGTTCCCAACCAGACACAACGGGCCAAGAGCAAGTATAAAATAAAAGACACGGGGGACGGAGGGGCGAGTCTGGGGGCTGTGACGGCGTGGAGGAGGAGAAGCTCTTTAGGGGTGTGAAGCGGTGAGGCGGGAGGCGACGCGACTCAGACGGACAGCGACACGAAGCTGTTGTACTGCTGGATGTTTCGCTTCAAGATGTCTGAGCAAGGTCCCAGGACCCGTTCGAAGCGTGGCCGGTCGAGCTTGACACATTTCAAGGGTCCGCGGGCGACCACCGTGGCGGCACGGGGCCGGTTCATTAATAAGGCTATTTCACCTGAAAGGGGGAAAAAAATAAAAAAGGTTACCATCACCAGCGCGCACTGAAAAACACGCCGGCACGGCAAAGCGCACAACCTCTGCGGAGGAAGACGTCACGGCTCTCACAGGCCATACCTTCCTCCTGAATATAAAGCAGGAGGAGGGGCGCCGCCTGGAACCCCCTGAGGAGGCACGAGCTGCAGAGGAGACAATGCTCTGGGCTGAGAACACGTTGCAGGACGGGAGGGCGCAGTAAACGTGCATAGAGCGAGCTGACATTCCCTTTAAATCTCCGGCTCATCTCATTGCGAGACAGATCAGTAGGAGGGGCTTCACCGGCAGGAGCGCAGTGTGACGTGGAGTACCAAACCCTATGTTTGCCAGCAGGACGTTATACGGAGCACGGTGTACCCCATTAATGGGGCAGGCTTTCCACCGCCCCCACCATGCGGGCTTAATATAGATGGTTTGATCTGGTCACAGGTATAGGGGAGCGTGCAATGCACATACACACCACGTGTAACAACACCGGACCACGACATGACGAGACGTGCAAAGTGTTATTACTCACCGAAGTAGTCGGAAGGACCCAGCCGTCCCACCTCAACGAACTCCTCGTTCTCTGAGCGTCGCTGCAGCACCGCGGCCGTGCCCTGCGGAGACCATACACAAGGGTTACCGTCCGGGAACAAAGCGACCGGATTTTGACTGCAAGGCCAAGGCGGCACAGGTGTGTGTGTGTGTGTGTGTGTGTGTGTGTGTGTGTGTGTGTGTGTGTGTGTGTGTGTGTGTGTGTGTGTGTGTGTGTGTGTGTGTGTGTGTCAGCAGGCACAGGCATGACACCCACAGATCCTGCAGCTACGACAGGGGACGATAACCTGCACACAGGGCTGTCATCATACCCGCGCGGAGTAAAGTGCAAGGGTCGCACACTATGAGGGCCACTCCCAGACATTATTATACACTTGTATTGCGCCAACATATTCCACAGCGCAGCAGAGGGGATACTATATGTCAGGGTCATCTTTCTGCACATGTTCAGGTTATGCATTAATGGGGGGGGGGGGGGGGGGGCATAAAAAGTATGAAAATGGGGGAACATAAAAGAAGCAAACTGACCTCAAGAATAATGAAGAATTCGTCTCCGGGTTCACCTTGCACCACGATCTTCTGGCCATCCTCAAACTGTACGGGCTCCAGCGCGTCCGCTACCGTCAGACGCTCCCACTTATCCAGGGACTCTGCGAGGGACCAGGAAGAGTGAATAAAGAGCCTTACGGCCCCGGAGACAGCTCACCCCCATCATGCTAAGCCGGTCCGACAGCCCAGGGAATGCAGTAAAAGCCAACCTTTACTATTACATTATGATGTGCTTTATGACCTCTGACCTTCCTTGATACCCTGGGGTCAGTGACATTATATAAACACCATACACAGGACCGGTTTTAATCCATAACGTGTAGACCAGATGGAGATTCACCAGACGCCACGTCTACGTCGATGGAGAGAGGAGACATATAATGGAAGGATGGGCAGGAAATGTTTCCAACGAGGCCTCGGAGCGATGTCCCGGTCAGTGACCCCCAAGATATATTCACGAGGTTTGCACATGAACAGCCACAGTGTATTATAACTCCACGCACTGGTCACACCTGCTGGAGAGTGAGCTGACACCCGTCCCAGGACCAGGCTGCGACGTACGCTGTGGGACCAAGCCGCGACACTCACCTAGAATGGATACTTTGCTGAGGAATTCTTCATACATTTTCCGCTTTCTCAATGTGCTTCCCTGAAAGAGAGAAAATAGAAATCCTAAATATTAAAAGGTAAATACACCAATATATCCAGCAGCTAAAAAACACATAACCCCACCTAAATATAAGGAAGGGGGCGGAATTTAACATTTACTCTCTGGGCAGCTTGTGTTAATGAGCTCTATATACACCCTGTCACTCGGTAACGATCTTACTGGCTTCCATTAAACGGACGATATGGTTATCGTTACTATCCGGACCAATAAAACTCTGCACCGTGAAAGCACATGGACAATACACCAGCCCAGCTGAGACACAGATGACACTTCCCTCCATGATCTCCCTGTCTCACTCCTGCCAGAATACAGAGGTAGCGTGTGAAGCCAGCTTACACATCCCTGCCAGAATACACAGGTACCATGTCAAACCTGCTTACACACCCCTGCCAGAACACACAGGTACCGTGTGAAACCTGCTTACACACCCCTGCCAGAACACACAGGTACCGTGTGAAACCTGCTTACACACCCCTGCCAGAACACACAGGTACCGTGTGAAACCTGCTTACACACCCCTGCCAGAACACACAGGTACCGTGTGAAACCTGCTTACACACCCCTGCCAGAACACACAGGTACCGTGTGAAACCTGCTTACACACCCCTGCCAGAATACACAGGTACCTTGTGAAACCTGCTTACACATCCCCGCCAGAATACACAGGTACCATGTGAAACCTGCTTACACATCCCTGCCAGAATACACAGGTACCATGTCAAACCTGCTTACACACCACTGCCAGAACACACAGGTACCATGTGAAACCTGCTTACACACCCCTGCCAGAACACACAGGTACCGTGTGAAACCTGCTTACACACCCCTGCCAGAACACACAGGTACCGTGTGAAACCTGCTTACACACCCCTGCCAGAATACACAGGTACCGTGTGAAACCTGCTTACACACCCCTGCCAGAACACACAGGTACCGTGTGAAACCTGCTTACACACCCCTGCCAGAACACACAGGTACCGTGTGAAACCTGCTTACACACCCCTGCCAGAACACACAGGTACCGTGTGAAACCTGCTTACACACCCCCGCCAGAATACACAGGTACCGTGTGAAACCTGCTTACACACCCCTGCCAGAATACACAGGTACCGTGTGAAACCTGCTTACACACCCCCGCCAGAATACACAGGTACCGTGTGAAACCTGCTTACACACCCCTGCCAGAACACACAGGTACCTTGTGAAACCTGCTTACACATCCCCGCCAGAATACACAGGTACCGTGTGAAACCTGCTTACACACCCCCGCCAGAATACACAGGTACCATGTCAAACCTGCTTACACACCACTGCCAGAATACACAGGTACCATGTCAAACCTGCTTACACACACCTGCCAGAACACACAGGTACCGTGTGAAACCTGCTTACACACCCCTGCCAGAACACACAGGTACCTTGTGAAACCTGCTTACACACCCCTGCCAGAACACACAGGTACCGTGTGAAACCTGCTTACACACCCCTGCCAGAACACACAGGTACCGTGTGAAACCTGCTATTTAAAACAGGCCTAGTTCACAATTCATTAAATCAGACCTTCAGGTTATAATTCACACAGAGAAGAATCTGAGCCACGGCTCCTTTGAGTCAAACAGGGTGAGACGAGGACATCTCCAATGTGGCCAAGATAACCCTGTGATCAGGAGACATGGCTCACAGACCTGTGTTTAATGACTGGGGCGACCCGGTGCCGCACTTACCATGAGAATCCTCCGGTAGCTGTCCCGATCTATCCCCCATAACTTCACATTGCTTTTGGCTTTCACAGTGGCTGCACGGGGAGTGCCGTAGATCAGAGCAAGCTCCCCAAAGCTGCCGCCCTCGCCGATGCTGGTCATCCACTCGTTGCTTACGTAGACCTGGGGAAGGGAGGAGAGAACTTCACGTTAGGCCCGACTTGGAAGGATTAAGTGACTTTACATTAAGGGTTGGCAGCCGCGGCCTTCCAGACGTTTTGAACCTACATCTCCCATGATGCTCAGGTGCTCATTAGACTGGCTGAGACTCATGGGAAATTTAGATCTGGAGGGCGGAGGTTCCGACACCTGCTTTACATCTTCTCCTTACCAAGACTGATGAGCATAATAAAGATAAAAAGGCACTAGAGCGTACAGTAACTTTATATATAAACATGCAGCACTGGTATAGAGTTAAGTCGTGCACAGACTCAAAATAATGCCCCGCAATCTGTCTATGCAATGCGAGACACTGGGGTCAATAAGTGGAAGCGGAGACCTAGTTGATCCCATCTCTAGGATTAGGACCGGCACCTGATCACAGTATTTTTCAGTGATTGAGATTGCGGCTTTTTCAAGTTGATCGGATCCCCTAGTCTTTGATCTGTGGGGCAATGAGATTCCCAGCCGCAGCAGTGACGTGCAGGGTCATTCCGGTGAATCATGGAGGAAGTGGGGAAGAGGTCGCAACAGTCCCTGGAGGAGTCAAGGTGTTTCTGCATGCACTTCCTGCCTGCAGCATGACCCACGAGCAGGAAGGGAAGACATTGCAAGCCTCCCTGGAGTCCAGGAGCTTCTGCATTTTTTCCCCGCCTGCAGCTTGACCAGTGAGCAGGAAGGGAAGACGTCGCAAGCCTCCCTGCAGGAGTCCAGAAGCCTCTGCATTCACTCCCAGCCTGCAGCATGACTCGCGAGCAGGAAGGGAAGATGCCACGAGTGAATGCTGATGACCTGGCATTCCCTTTTGCGAGGAAAGCGCCAGTCGAGTTGCTCGGTATCGGATCAAGACTCCACATCGGCCGATCCTGAATAACGAACAACCTGGATTGGCGACCCAAAACTAGTGATTGAGCCTTAAATTTTAACCAAAATATGTCAGAGGCGAAGGAGAGGCGAGTACTGCAACGAAACCGACGTGAAGGGAGATCCCCGTTCTTTGCGCTGCGGTTGGGAATGGATGTGATTGTCACTGCTGTATATATGTTGTGTTGTATCGCTGCGCATGTGATGCTACCACACCTTTTGTCTTAAGTCCACCATATCTGGACTGTCTGATACCCCGCTGCGTGGCATAAAAATCTATCAAAAGGAGCATTCTGCCAGGAAACTCAGATTGGGGAACATGTACGGGAGGCGCAGCAAAAAATGTGTACTTGACGCCACCTAGTGGTCACATAATATTTGGCACGCTAAATAAAAAATGTGTATTTTACAGTCATCAGATACAGCCGCTGTTATCCAGGGAAACGGTGATATGTCCCATACAGCTCCCAATGGAACCGTCAGTCTTCATAAAACACGTGGAGTCAGTGCGTCTTCTGATCAAGTCTTATCAAGATCCTCCGAGAGATAAAAAAAAAATATATGGTGCAAATAAATGCAACACTGGTGAATAAAGCAGATTAAAATAGGTCCGCTCACGCTATCCTGAGCCTTCACATGCACGGCGACGGGCACTTTAGGATGCGTCAGGCAATTCCCCCCCCCCATTCTTTATCCGCTCCTCAGAACAGAACGTGGTCCTCAAAAAAAAAATCATAGTGCAGACGACCCCCATAGATAAAGCAGGGCAGGGGATGGAGTATAAAACTGGGGGGCACACGAGTGCGTCCTTGTGACCCGTCCTCCCTGTGTCCGCTGCTGCATTAGGACGGCTTGATGGGGAGGGCCACATGGTGTAACGTGCATAATAGTATCATACGTTACCCTGGGCGTGCTGAAACCGTCCGACGGACGCTCGAAGGGCCCGCAAAGCGCAATCCCCCATAGGAGTCGCGTGCTTTGTAGCGCACTAATGTGCACTCAGCAAGGTGGCCACAAGGGTGTCCAAGCGGTGAAAGAACACCTGATCTCCTGGCCTTACTCACATGCTCGGGTGTCCTTACAAAGACACCAATTTATACCCAGCGGTGATGTAATGGAGCACCGGATCTCCAATCACCCTCAGCCACCTGCACTGCATACACTGGGGTCAGACAATGTTTCTATCTGCTTTATTCTCCGGTGTTGCATTTATTTGCAACATATATATATTTTTTTATCCCTTGGAAGATCATGATAAGCCGTGATCAAAGGACACGCTGATTCCACATGTTATATGAAGATGTACGGGAGGCTGTTGTTCTGTCCGGCACCCCATGTGACCTCGGGGGTTTCACGGGTAACGATCATTCTCTGAGGGCAGAATAAACGTATTATTCACTGTAAGAATGACCGTGTAGAGGGACAGGCACGCTGGAAGAGCACAACGGGACACTTACATCCATCTCCCCCTGGTCGACAACGTAGAAGTTATCCCCTTCATCTCCTGCAATGAAGAAGACAGGGCAGTGCGATTAGTTGCACGGCGACCTTCAGCAACATCAGGAGTCACGTTGTAGGTTTGTATTGTGATTCCTTGTTATTAAAACAGATTATAATGATAAGGAATGCAGCAGAGAAAAAAAACACAGACCCACCCCCCCCCCTCCAAATATGCCACGTTACTGGGACCCACCGCTCTGTACACAGACCTTATGCCATGCTCTGCTGTAGCGGACATGACATGGCTTTTGGTGGCCACTCAAAGCTTTCATCAAGCCATTTCATCACGTTTTTCACCTCAAAATGAGAGCGCGACTCCTTATGGTATTGATGGAAAACCTCGGCACCCTAGAGGTTTCTGAACTACATGTCCCATGATGCTCCACCAGGTTTAAGACTGACTGAGCACACCAGGACATGAAGCGCAGGGACATCTGGGGTGCTAGGGCTCCCGGTCACTGCCTTAAGGGATTGTAACGTTGATTACGGTCCTGCTGAGCTCAATCTGAGAGACCCTCTATGTTTCACCAACAGCACATAGAAACATAGAAAAATGTCAGCAGATAAGAACCTGTCGGCCCATCTAGTCTGCCCAATTACATGGATACTTTACCTGGATTTATCTTTTATTTAGGATAGCCTTATGCCTATCCCATGCTTGCATAAATTCAATTACTGTTTTGGCCTCTACCACGACTGGCAAAGAATCATGGAAGCTGTAGTTAGACGACAGCCAGTGGACTGCCCCTGGGACAGACAGCCAGCAAACTGCCCCTGGGACCGATGGACAGCCAGCGAACTGCCCCTGGGACGGATGGACAGCCAGCGAACTGCCCCTGGGACGGACGGACAGCCAGCGAACTGCCCCTGGGACGGACAGCCAGCGAACTGCCCCTGGGACGGACAGCCAGCGAACTGCCCCTGGGACGGACAGCCAGCGAACTGCCCCTGGGACGGACAGCCAGCGAACTGCCCCTGGGACGGACAGCCAGCGAACTGCCCCTGGGACGGACAGCCAGCGAACTGCCCCTGGGACGGACAGCCAGCGAACTGCCCCTGGGACGGACGGACGGACAGCCAGCTGTGTCGGTGGACTTTGACTTTGTGAAGAGGAAGCTGTGCGTTTCTTCTATCAGATTTCAGAGTGATTTATATCAGGGCTGACAAAGCGCGCCGCGTTTAAACCTGTGACCGCGAGCTTTATTGGGCTGTCTGTGACGGGTGGTAAGCAGCGCCGGTAAAATCTTACCCTGCTGGATGACAGTCTCTCCAGCTATGTAGGTTACGGAAAACATGGCGTCAAAGATGTCGCTGTAGGGAGAGGAGAGAAAGCAAAGGTGTTAGAGTTGGACATGCTGTGACCGCAGAAATTGTGTCAGACACGGCTGTGGCAGTCGGTACAAGCACACAGACTTTCGCATACCTGAGCGTTCTGTACGCAGCTGCCGCACGAGCAGGGCACGGGGGGGGGGGGGGTAGCGGTGGCACTGCGCTGCCGGTCATCAGGGATAAGGAGACTTGGAGGCCAACAGACCATAAAACAGGGCAAAGCAACAACAATATCTCCGGTTTCCATTTTGTGGATTGTTTCCATGATGCAACATTTACAGAAACTATATAAAAGGTTTAACTTTACTGCTGTGGTTTATCCTCCTTATGGTATTTAACAGTTAATGAAGAGGAGGAGGGGGGGAATGTTTAGATAAGAGCTGGCAGCTGAAGGAGAAAAAATACAGGGAGCTTAAAAGCCTTCTTTTGATGTCCTTTGAATACATTCCACACAATACAATGATGCGAGTCGGTGACTGATTCATTCACTCCATTCTATGGTCAAAGCCACACAGTGAGGAGCAAGTGATGGAAACATACAACACAAAATATCACACAATGGATGCGCCCAGTGACACATACAGAGGAAAGTATCACACAATGGATGCACCCAGTGACACATAGAGGAAAATATCACACAATGGATGCACCCAGTGACACATAGAGGAAAATATCACACAATGGATGCACCCAGTGACACATATAGAGGAAAAAAAAATTACTAAACAAGAGAAAAACAAAACACATGTAAGATAGCAGCAACATCAAACAAACACAATAAGGACATTTCATTATTTGGTGCTAGTGGAACTTTAAATTGCAGAAATAAAAAAATATTGTAAGGGACTCAGGCCAGGATCAGGCTGCCATCTTGCTCCAGGTGGCCATCTTAGAACTTTGGTTCACGTGAATGTAAATAGCAAATATTAGCTCAATTAGGAATAGCTTGCATAGATTCTCCGGAATTCCTTAAACTAACAGGCCAAGCAATTAAATTAACAGGATCCGGGCAGACGCTGGTACGAAGTGACAGGATGGAAATTAGTTACAACAAGGTCAGAGAGCTAGAGGCCAGAACAATGAATGATGTGAAACCAGATGGGGCCTTATCTGAAGCGTACAATAAACACGTTCTAGGAAAATAGACACAAGCAGGATCTGGGAGGGTTGTAAATACAACCAATTTTCAAAGTACTGTCAAAGCTGCCAATTTACTGCCAATTTGTGGAATGTCTTTGTATTCGGTAAAGGGAAGGTACAAACCCACGTGGGGTGGGATAGTGTCACCGTGGGGTGGGCTAATTGGGATGTACCTGATTATCTAGTCAAGGTATAAAATGTTAGGTTTGAATGTAAATGCCACTCAGTCTTTGCGATTCAATCCTGGCTGAGTGGTGACGTCACAATAAAGTTAGTCATTCCTGAAGAGACTCGTGTCCAGTCAGTATTTGCCCATGCCGGCCCGGTCTTCTCCCGAAAGAGCCAGGTGGATTCTGGTAACATTTTTAGGGGGCTCGTCCGGGATTTTTGGTTGCACGCTCAGCCAGGACCTCCTGTCCTTCAACGCTCAGCCAGAGAAAGTTGTCTTATTACAATATGTGGATGATTTATTGCTTGCTTCCCCCACGGAAAAAGACTGTCTTACTGCTACATCTGCTATGCCAAGCAGGATACAAAGTCTCCAGAAGGAAAGCACAAATATGTAAACAAAGTGCAAAGTATTTAGGTTTTCAATTAACAGGTACAAAGCGTGCTCTGGGAGCTGAAAGAAAGGAGGCAGTCTGCCATATACCCCAGCCAAAGACACGACGGCAAATCCGTGAATTCCTAGGTGCTGCAAGATTCTGCTGTCTGTGGATCCCCAACTTTGCTGAAATTGCTAAGCCACTCCATCAAGCTACCAAGGGGGGGGAGAGCAAGACCCATTCCTCTGGGAAGAAGAACAGGCGGCTGCCTTCCTGAAATTAAAGACCCTCCTGATGGAAGCACCAGCATTGGGTCTGCCGGACCATAGTAAACCCTTCCAGTTGTATGTGCATGAACACAACCAGACAGCAATAGGAGTGCTACTCCAGAATCTTGGTTCATGGCCAAGGCCTGTGGCCTACCTCTCCAAGCAACTTGACCCTGTGGCCTGCAGCCTACCCCCTTGCCTGAAAGCCGTGGCAGCTACTGCAATGCTGATCTCTGAAGCTGACAAGCTAACCCTTCTTCAGGTCAAGGTGCCACATGCAATCAAGGCTCTGCTTGATGTGAAAGGCAGTTACTGGTTCAGCAATAGCCAGATGACGAAATATCAAGCAATGATGTGTGATCCTCATCGCTACCTTGAATCCTGCTATGTTACTACCTGACTGAGGTAGATCCAGATCATGAATGCCTCCAAGTCATGGAAGAAGTATTCAGTAGCAGACCAGATCTGAAAAAAGACGCACCCCTAGACAAATACGACCTGCAACATTTTACTGATGGTAGCAGCTATATGGTTGATGGAAAGAAACTCTCCGGCTATGCAATTGTCACAACAGAGAAAGTTCTTGAAGCAAATCCCTTACCAGGCCACACGTCAGCACAACTGGCAGAAATACTGGCTTTGACGAGAGCTCTAGATATCTCCGAAAGCAAGAGAGTGAATATCTATACTGATTCCAAGTATGCCTTTATGACTGTCCATGCACATGGTGCACTCAACAAAAGAAAGAGGCTTGCTCTCTTCTTCAGGAAAACAAGTCAAGTATGCTGCTGAAATCTCAGCTCATCTGGAAGCTGTATGGAAACCCAGTGCTGTCAGTATTATGCATTGCCGGGGTCACCAGAAAGGTCATGACGAAATACCCAAAGGGAATAGATCGGCAGACCAAGCTGCAAAGTCGGCTGCAAAACCACCAGTACCACATTGTCAAGTCTCCAGGATCCTCCTCAGCAAGCAAGAAGAACAGGTCCCTATGCCAAACTATGAATTCTACATGAATTGGAGAAGATTTGAACCTGATGGTGAACTCATCGAGATTGTTCTACAAAGATGGACTGAAGATTTTGATTTGCTGAAAGACAACCATGACTACATTCAATGGCTTTTCCCTACTCTGGAGCAAGGCCGAAATTTCTACTCCAAACCTCTGAACCCCCAAGAGAAGAATCTGATGTGTAACACCTCAGAAATTCAGCAACGACTCCTTCAAGCATACAAGATGATGCTGAAGTTCTTCTGCGTAAAATTGGTGGGGGAGAATGAAGAAGACAAAAAAGTAACTGAAGTTGAACGAGCAGAAATTTTCGCCGAGCGGTTCGACAATCTGACAATCAACACACATAATAATCTGATGATTACTCGTGTCCTGCTGAGCTTGGGAGAACTGGGAGCTGAAGAATATCAAGCCCCACTGGTGAAGTTTCTCCTCAAGGAGATCCTTATTGAGCATAATCTGCCAAGAATGAAGAAAAGTGCAATGAACTTCTTCGTACCAGCAGTAAGAGATGTACAGGATTTACTGTACTTCGCCTGGCTACACTACCAACCAAAAGAAGAATTCATGTAGGGAAGACAGGAGGAACTCGAAAGATACAAGGCTACACGTCAATGGTAGCCCCGCTATTGCCAGCTCCTCTGAGCGAATGGACACCTGTGTATTCAGAAAAGGAGAAGAAATGGCTGTCAGAAGAACCAGGAAAGTATGGAGAAGACGGATGGTTCCAGTTGGCAAGCAACCAAATAGTCCTCCCTGCAACAGTAGCTCCTGAAATTGTGAGAGCACTCCATGCCAGCACTCACGGAGGAAGAGAAATGATGGAACAACAGCTGGAGCCACACTTCTAGGAGCCCGGATTGTCAGTGATCTGTAAAGCAATAGCCCAGCAGTGTGTAACATTTGCCAAGAATAATCCAAGAACAGGCCCATCACAGCCTCCAGGAAAGCAGCCCATCGGATTATCCCCAATGGCATCGCTGCAGATAGACTTCACGGTACTGCCACCCTGCAAAGGATACAAGTATCTTTTCGTGATGGTGTGCACCCCGACGGGATGGGTTGAGGCCTTCCCGACAAGGATGGAGAAGACAGCAGAAGTAGTAAAAAGCCTAATAAGAGAGATTATACCACGATATGGACTTCCACTCGAAATAGGGTCAGACAATGGCCCAGCTTTTGTTCAGAACTGTTTGCAACAGCTTGCCCGCCTGCTGGGCATAACCTAGAAGCTACACACAGCCTACAGGCCCCAAAGTTCATGAAAAGTTGAACGCATGAACAGAACGTTAAAGACTTTAATGTCAAAACTGTGCCAAGAAACGTCACTAGGCTGGTTGGAAGTGCTGCCGATAGTCCTATTGCATATTAGATGCAGGCCAACCCCACAATTGAAGCCAAGTCCGTACGAACTCACGTTCAGGCGGCCTACCCCTCTGATTAATGGGTTAAGGGGGGGGGGACCTTCGGGCATTGGGTGAAACTAAATTGAATGAACAAGTGTTACTGTTGAGTCAATCAATGCAGAAGTTGAATACCTGGGTGGGAGATAATTTACCTCATTTCTTGTATCCCCCACTGCATAAGTTTTGTCCAGGTGATTCAGTTTGGGTAAAAGAGTGGAGAAGTGGCCCACTAGGTCCAAAGTGGAGGGGGTCCTTACCTTGTCCTGTTATCCACCCCCACAGCAGTGAAGGTGGCCGAGGTGGTTCCGTGGATACACCACTCAAGACAGAAAGCAGCTGCAGCCAGCCCTGATCCAGAGTGGAGAGTCATCCCCAGCGAGACCGACCCACTAAGGCTGAAATTGACAAAAACTGCAGTTCCAAGCATCTAAAGACTCAACAAGTGGGTGTTTTGAGGGCCATAATAATGCCTGACCACCCGCCAACGATGGAGGATGGTGGAGACCCAAAGGGAGACCCCCAAGGGCAGTATATGAGAAGCTGCCCCTCTCCCAGGCCCAGCCTGAAGTAGCCTTCACTTTGGAGGTGCTAGGGGGGAGGGATAGGGTTTATGAGATTGTCAAAAGAATCGTCCACGTGGTTTTGACGATAGGAGCGTTCCTGGTACTGTACCTTGCCAATCTTATATATGCCCTCTCACATGGTGGAAAATGCCCAAATTGCCCAGAGACGACCGAGAGAGTGGATATCTCCCACATTTGGAATGGCACCCACCCAGTTATGGAAAATCGTACAATGTGGAGACAGAAACATGACCTGGGTTCCATGACCACCGCAAGAGGTCATCTGTTGGTGAAATTTAAATACGCTTATGCAAAGAAATCTGGACAAAAATCGTGTTGGGTGTGCAGCAGATTGCACCCAGAGACCATGTATATCCCGTTTGCTGCAATTTCTATGAACTTGAGTACATTTTCGGCAGGAAATCTTGCGATTCATACCGTCACTGATCCTCAGATAAAACCAGATGAGACAATTACGAGTTACCCGATAACGGGTCCTGTGTACCTGCCTGATTGGTGTTTCCAGATAGGGACAAATAATCTGAGTATGAGTGAGAATCCTCGTCAGTCCAGTAGGTTTAACTTCACTGCACACACAATTCTGTCAAGTAGAGGGTCCGGAATGGTTATAGTTAGGCCTATAAAACTCACTGCGGAACAACAATTGACAATAGCTAATGTGACCACAGACAAGCAGAATGCGAAAGATCTTGTGTCACGCTTGGGGAGAATGATGATTGAGGTTCGCAAGGGAACACTTCACTTGCCCCCATTCATACTGACAGGAGGATATCAGGTATGTTGTGGGAGTGTGTGTTACACATGGGTACCGCCTACAACTACAGGGATGTGCTACCTAGCTAAGCGGATTCCCTTTCAAAGAGTACAGGGCGATGACACAGCATCAGACACTGCACTGCACCCTAGGTATCCATTGGTGTTTGAGAAACAGAAGAGAGCGTTGTTTTCAAAAGGGGATCAGGCATGGGCATGGTTCCCGGCATGGACTGGATGGGGAATTGAATTGATGAAGAGAATGAACAATTACTCATTGCTGATGGATGAGATTTTGAATATAACAAGCAGGAATATCCAGTTGCTGAATCTTGAGTTGCGTGAGATTCAAAAGTTGCAAATGGTGCATGACATGGCATTAGAACAGATAAGTGCGGCATTGAATGGACTCTGAAATAACTATGCATAACGAAGGTTGCACTTTTATCAGAAACACATCACATGAGGTCCCTTATTATTACCAGGTAATCCAAAGATCACCAGGAGAAAGTTTTCCAGTTGCAGAACACAGCCAGGCAGATCGCAGCATAAGGCTGGAACCCTTTCCGAGGGTTCGAGTCTTTCGGAGATTGGTTTGGATCCATGCTGGGGTTTATCTCACGGATTGGATCCATGATAATGATGAGGATAGTGATCCTGGTGGTAGGGATAGTGCTGTACCGCATAGGGTTATGTGTATGGCCATTGTTCAAGAAGGTTCTGACACCCACACAGACACAGAAGATACCCTTAATGATCCCTCAAGATTTGTTCCCGGTGAAAGCGATTCCCCCCCAAGTACAAAGTGTTGGAGAATAGTGATAGTGGAGTGTAGTGGCTAAGGGTCTCATGCAGGAGAACCTGAGACCCTAGCCAAGGGGGGAATGTAAGGGACTCAGGCCAGGATCAGGGCGCCATCTTGCTCCAGGCGGCCATCTTACTTAGAACTTTGGTTCACGTGAATGTAAATAGCAAATATTAGCTCAATTAGAACTAGCTTGCATAGATTCTCCGGCATTCCTTAAACTAACAGGCCAAGCAATTAAATTAACAGGATCCGGGCAGACGCTGGTACGAAGTGACAGGATGGAAATTAGTTACAACAAGGTCAGAGAGCTAGAGCCCAGAACAATGAATGATGTGAAACCAGATGGGGCCTTATCTGAAGTGTACAATAAACATGTTCTAGGAAAATAGACACAAGCAGGATCTGGGAGGGTTGTAAATTATCCGATTTTCAAAGTACTGTGAAAGCTGTCAATTTACTGCCAATTTGTGGAATGTCTTTGTATACGGTAAGGGGAAGGTACAAACCCACGTGGGGTGGGATAGTGTCACCGTGGGGTGGGCTAATTGGGATGTACCTGATTATCTATTCAAGGTATAAAATGTTATGTTTGTTATGTAAATGCCACTCAGTCTTTGCGATTCAATCCTGGCTGAGTGGTGACGTCACAATAAAGTTTGCCTTTTCTGAAGAGACTCGTGTCCAGTCAGTCTTTGCCCGCGCCGGCCCGGTCTTCTCCCGAAAGAGCCAGGTGGATTCCGGTAACAATATCAGCATTTTATATATTAAGGAGCGCATTTCCCATTTTAACTTTGTGAACCTGATTATTTTAGCTAGGAGGGGAGGTAGCTGTTTAGTGGACATGCCCCTGATTTTGTGTGTTCACATATGTCAGCGTGTTGTACAGTAATTTTGGTTAGTGTCAAATGGATAGAATATTGTTTTTTTGTCACAACGTGACGGTTTCTCTTTAATTATCTCCAAGCGACGTAGCTCCCAAACAGCTCCCACTGAGTGAGGCTGGTCTCTAGGCTGTGACATCACGCATTATAACATCACTCAGTACACAGGTGTCAGATGCACATTCTAAGCCCAGCTCAAAATTCCATTCTATTATGACATCAAGAGGTAAACAGGTGTCAGATGCACATTCTCAGCCCAGCTCACATTTCCCTTCGTGGAGATACCTGCGAGACGTGATCATGGACATTTTGACTATAACTGGCAAGTTTTTTCAGATTTTAGGCTTTATTTTCATAACGCTATACATTGTTGTAGCAACAACTTTGCGAGCCCTAGCTGAGCCCATCGAGCAATGGATTGAGACACAATATCCCGTTATCCTACCCACCAAGAGGAGACCCCGAATCCCACTGGATAAAAACACATCTAAAATCCAGAAGCTGGAAGCCGAGCTGCAGGAGACGCGTGTGAAGCTCCAAAAGGTCAGAGGCCAAACATCACTCCAATAATAAGATCTTAAAAGAAAAGGAGCAACGCGGCACCATCATCATAGAGGATTATCTGGATCAAAACAAAGACCTGATAAAAGAATTCTGCGCCATTACAACGAAGAGCAAAGCTCAGCGAATCTCACCCAATGTCATCAACAGCGCTCCTCAACCACCACCACCACCACCACCACCACCTCGTGCTGATCATCAACTCAACCCTTCCGTTATCCTTCATGCAGGGCATGGACTTCCCGCTCATGAAGTAAGAGCAGCCGCTGAAGCCACCACCACTTCGCATGTGCAGCCGAAATATCTGCCAGCCCGCAATGAACCAACGAAAGGGACAAAGCCTGAGGACCCTCCATCGATCTTCATTGGTTCTTGCTCGCCTAGCTGTTACATGTGTGACAAGTCAGCAAAGGTGATCTGGGATCTATCAGGCAACTTTTTCATCGCAAAATCAAGCCATCAAATGCAACCCATCCCTGTGATGCCAGCATAGTGAGGGGAGCCAGCGCACTGTGGTCGGAGGGAGCCAGCGCACTGTGGTCGGAGGGAGCCAGCGCACTGTGGTCGGAGGGAGCCAGCGCACTGTGGTCGGAGGGAGCCAGCGCACTGTGGTCGGAGGGAGCCAGCGCACTGTGGTCGGAGGGAGCCAGCGCACTGTGGTCGGAGGGAGCCAGCGCACCAGTACTGGCAGCGAGGGCAGGGGAGACGTGTCAGAGAGTTAATGTCCAACACAGCCCATATGTTAAGACTGCAACATCCCTGGTTGGCCAACAGGCAAACGAAGTTGTGGCCCGCAGAGTCGTGTCATCATATTCCTTCACACACACGCTCACCGAATATAAAAATAAAAAATATTATTGGTCTGAAGGCACTCGATTGTTATAGATTTGTGGTTTTCGGGGGTCAAGTATGATGAGGGCTGTATAAGCAAAGAGAAGCTGTAGATGTATAATATTATATTCTTTACATTATTATTATTATTAATATAGCGCCAGCATATTCCGCAGCGCTGAACAATGGGCACGATATAGACAGGGTTACACAATACAGTGAGACTGAGCAACATTTGATAAACCAGTACAGGAGGAAATGAGGGCCCTATTCCTGTGGGAACTCACAATATAGAAGGGATGTGTTTCGGTCGGTGATGGGCCGCGAAGCAAGCGTGATGGGCCGCAAGGCGGGCGTGATGGGCCGCTTGAGGCAGTGCGGCGTATCAGTGATCCCTAAATAGGAAGATCTCAAGGGAGTGTTTGAAGGAGGGGAAAGTCTGACCGAACGAGGGAGAGTGTACATACAGTCAGGTCCAGAAATATTGGGACAGCGACACAATTCTAACATCTTTGGCTCTATACACCACCACAATGGAGTTGGAATGAAACAAACACAATGTGCTTTAACTGCAGACGGTCAGCTTTAATTTGAGGGTATGTACATCCAACTCAGGGGAACGGTGTAGGACTTATAGCAGTTTGCAGATGTGCCCCCACTTGTTAAGGGACCAAAAGTAATGGGACAGAATAATAATCATAAATCAAACTTCCCTTCTTAATACTTGGTTGCAAATCCTTTGCAGTCAATCACAGCCTGAAGTCTGGAATGCATAGACATCACCAGACGCTAGGTTTCATCCCTGGTGATGCTCTGCCAGGCCTCTACTGCAACTGTCTTCAGTTCCTGCTTGTTCTTGGGGCATTTTCCCTTCAGTTTTGTCTTCAGCAAGTGAAATGCATGCTCAATGGGATTCAGGTCAGGTGATTGACTTGGCCATTGCATAACATTCCACTTCTGTCCCTTCAAAAACTCTTTGGTTGCTTTTGCAGTATGCTTTAGGATCATTGTCCATCTGCACTGTGAAGCGCCGTCCAATGAGTTCTGCAGCATTTGGCTGAATGTGAGCAGATAATATTGCCCGAAACACTTCAGAATTCATCCTGCTGCTTTTGTCAGCAGTCACATCATCAATAAATACAAGAGAACCAGTTCCATTGGCAGCCATACATGCCCACGCCATGACACTACCACCACCATGCTTCACTGATGAGGTGGTATGCTTAGGATCATGAGCAGTTCCTTTCCTTCTCCATACTCTTCTCTTCCCATCACTCTGGTACAAGTTGATCTTGGTCTCATCTGTCCATAGGATCTTGTTCCAGAACTGTGAAGGCTTTGTTAGGTGTTGTTTGGCAAACTCTAATCTGGCCTTCCTGTTTTTGAGGCTCACCAATGGTTTACATCTTGTGGTGAACCCTCTGTATTCACTCTGGTGAAGTCTTCTCTTGATTGTTGACTTTGACACACATACACCTACCTCCTGGAGAGTGTTCTTGATCTGGCCAACTGTTGTGAAGGGTGTTTTCTTCACCAGGGAAAGAATTCTTTTGTCATCCACCACAGTTGTTTTCCATGGTCTCCCGGGTCTTTTGGTGTTGCTGAGCTCACCGGTGCGTTCCTTCTTTTTGAGAATGTTCCAAACAGTTGTTTTCGCCACGCCTAATGTTCTTGCTATCTCTCTGATGGGTTTGTTTTGTTTCTTCAGCCTAATGATGGCTTGCTTCACTGATAGTGACAGCTCTTTGGATCTCATCTTGAGAGTTGACAGCAACAGATTCCAAATGCAAATAGCACACTTGAAATGATCTCTGGGCCTTTTATCTGCACATTGTAATTGGGGTAATGAGGGAATATCACACACCTGGCCATGGAACAGCTGAGAAGCCAATTGTCCCATTACTTTTGGTCCCTTAACAAGTGGGAGGCACATCTGCAAACTGCTGTAAGTCCTACACCGTTCACCTGAGTTGGATGTACATACCCTCAAATTAAAGCTGACAGTCTGCAGTTAAAGCACATTGTGTTTGTTTCATTCCAACTCCATTGTGGTGGTGTATAGAGACAAAGATGTTAGAATTGTGTCCATGTCCCAATATTTCTGGACCTAACTGTACATCCATGCATAGCACAGAGCAGGGAGCTGGAGCCACAAAATCTATTTCCGAGATCCTTTTTGATAAGAACTAGAACCAAAGCTTTGTAACACTGTGAAAGTTGCCTAAACGTTGTTTGTTTGGTTTTGCCGGTATAAAATGTAATCTACCGGCTGCTCTGTGAAATGCATGAATTAAATCAGATCAGTGCTTTATGTTATTTTCATAGAGGTTCATGTAGGTTTAGTGAGCGCTTATGCAGACCTCCCAACTGGTGGAGCAGCTCAGGGGTCTTCTCCGACCACCAATCTGCATATATGGTTATACTGTGGGGGTGTAGGTATATCTATATGAAAAGGTAGCATTATACTGCACTGGCCCAATAATAGGGCTCCTACTGCACACACACAGGTCGAGTATCCCTCATCTGAAATGCTCAGGAGCGGAAGCGTTAAGGATTTGGATTAGAAAATATGCATATGATAATGAGAAATTTAGGGGAGCCAAGTCTAAGCCTGACATTCATTTAAGTCTCCTACACACCTTACACACAGTCTGAAGGGCATGTTACACTGGATGTTTAATCATTTTGTCCCCCCCAACACACGCGGTCAGGGGTGGGATTTTACACTTGTGGTCTTGGTGCTTCTAGATAAGGAGAATTCTACTAGTACCAAAAAAAAAAATATGCAATTTTAAGCGCGCAGGATGGGATTTATTTTCGTACGACTAGAAAAGAATAATGTAAATCCCCTTCTTGACCAGCGTGACACCACGTGTCGGCCAAACGCCAGTACTGACCTTCTTTCATTATCGTCCAGGTGGGCAAACAGAACGTTCTTCTCGATGGCTTTGGCCAGGGCAGCCATGGTCTTGTAATCTTTTGGGATGACCTGCAAGACAGGAGAAGGTTACCCGAGCCGTTTATATAGGGCATCGCTTCAGAAGTGCAGGAAAAAAATGCTTAAATGTCACCTCTCTGAGCGATGGAGATGTTCTATTCAGATCAAGGAGCATTGGTTACGTTCAGCAGAACACAGGAGACCTTACACGTCACTGGGTATGGCCAACCTCCGAGGGGAATAAAACATCCCAGAGGCTAGGATTGGTACCCAATAAACCAACACTGGCTGTCCTGCTTCTGGCTCAGGAACAGAACGTGTTTATAGAAGGGGTACGTCCCCACCGCAGAGACCCCCCCGGCAGAGGTTCTACCTCCAAACCTGAGCATCATCAGCAGAGGTTCCACCTCGAGTCTGGCTAGAAACCAACACAAAGGTTGCTTGGTCAGCTTTTTGTTACAGTGAGGCTAGGGCTGGCTGCTCCTTGCAGCTTCTTTACAGTAATACAGGGTGACAGGAGGAATATCTCACTGAGAATTGTATTTCTCCCCAGGGGAAACACTAATCTTGCATTAAAGGGTGTGCAAAGGGGGAGGGGGTTCATTTGCAAGTTCCCATTGTATTTCAATGGAGTCTGCACGTATTTGGTAGTGAAAGGGTTAATGTCCTGCAGCACCTGTAAAGGGGAAGGGGGTTAATTAGTAACAACAGGCTGTCAGCTTGTGTTTATGGCTCTATGCACGACTAGTATCCCACACGACGACGGAAAAACAATCATCAGGATGGAGTCAGTTTTCCAGCGTTGTATGATGGAAAGGCATTTGGTTTATCTGGCAGGAAGGTATAAAGATATGGCGTCCGAAAACCGCCATGCTGCAGCCACTGTGCACCTTTACCTTGCGCACGTAAGATGCGGCATCCTCTTCCGTGTACACCTCAGCACTTATGGCCCCGCGACGCCTCCTTCCCTTCACTACAGGGTTCATGGGGGGCGGAGGGGAGATCTCATCCTCGCGGGAGTCAGAGCGGGAGCCAGATTTCTGCTGATTTAAGGTTTGCTTTGTCTCTTCCTAGATGGGGGGGGGGGGGGAGGGAATAAAAAGATCTCATTATTATATGCAACTATTAAAAATCTCCTGCTGTTATATACCGACAAGATTCAGATATGCATTCTTATTCATCAATGGGTCACTTACAGTTTTTGGGGTTCATTAGGAGACCGTTTCATGGCTGCGTTCCGTTACCTCAGACAATCCTCTCACATGCAGAGGCAGGGCGGGGCTTTCTCCAACCCCACATCTCTCTCATGCGCACAGGAAGGGGCGGGGCTTTCTCCAACCCCACATCTCATGCGCACAGGAAGGGGCGGGGCTTTCTCCAACCCCACATCTCATGCGCACAGGAAGGGGCGGGGCTTTCTCCAACCCTACATCTCATGCGCACAGGAAGGGGCGGGGCTTTCTCCAACCCCACATCTCATGCGCACAGGAAGGGGCGGGGCTTTCTCCAACCCCACATCTCTCATGCGCACAGGAAGGGGCGAGGCTTTCTCCAACCCCACATCTCTCATGCGCACAGGAAGGGGCGAGGCTTTCTCCATCCCCCTCATCTCTCTCATGCGCACAGGAAGGGGCTTTCTCCAACCCCACATCTCTCTCATGCGGGATAGAGGATCTAAGGGTAAGTAGTCAATGTAATAGAGCAGCAGGAAATGCTGGCAGAATGCTTGGTTGTGTAGGGAGAGGTATTAGCAGTAGGAAAAGGGAAGTGCTCATGCCACTGTACAGAGCACTGGTGAGACCTCACTTGGAGTACTGTGTGCAGTACTGGAGACCGTATCTCCAGAAGGATATAGACATCTTAGAGAGAGTTCAGAGAAGGGCTACTAAAATGGTGTACGGCTTGAAGGAGAAAAGTTACCAAGAAAGGCTTAATGATCTTAACATGTACAGCTTGGAAAAAAGACGAGACAGAGGAGATATGATAGAAACATTTAAATACGTAAAGGGAATCCACAAGGTAGAGGAAGGGAGTATATTTAAAAGGAAACAAAATAGCAAAACAAGAGGACATAGTCTTAGATTAGAGGGGCAAAGGTTTAAAAGTAACATCAGGAAGCATTATTTTACTGAGAGGGTGGTGGATACATGGAACAGTCTTCCAGTAGAAGTGGTAGAGGCCAAAACAGTAATTGAATTTAAGCAAGCATGGGATAGGCATAAGGCTATCCTAAACAAAAGATAAATCCAGGTAAAGTATCCATGTAATTGGGCAGACTAGATGGGCCGAAAGGTTCTTATCTGCCGACATTTTTCTATGTTTCTATGCGCACAGGAAGGGGCGGCGCTTTCTCCAACCCCACATCTCTCTCATGCGCACAGGAAGGGATGGGGCTTTCTCCACCCCCTCATCTCTCTCATGCACACAGGAAGGGGCGGGGCTTTCTCCACCCCCTCATCTCTCATGCACACAGGAAGGGGCGGGGCTTTTTCCAACCCCTCATGCGCACAGGAAGGGGCCGGGCTCTCTCCATCTCCTCATGCGCACAGGAAGGGGCGGGGCTTTCTCATCTACTCATCTCTCATGCACACAGGAAGGGGCAAGGCTTTCTCCAACCCCTCATCTCTCTCGTGCATAGGAAGGGGCGGGGCTTCAGCACCGGCGGCATCATATGTTCTCTCTTACATAGCAGCTCCACCACACCCCCCCAAAAATCCCAAATTCACAACCCTCGTGTTCCCAGGCATTTAAAGAAGGGATCCTCAGCCTTAGATTGTAAGCTCTTGAGCAGGGTCCTCTCTCCTACTGTTCTGTGTGTTGAACCTGTGTGTATATTTGTTATTCTGCCTCCCATTGTACAGCGCTAAGGAACTTGTTAGCACTTTACAAATACTTGTAACTGTGTGTTACGATAATAAGCATTGTCCAGCCGTGTGTAATGTCGCACAGTCCGGTCTTATCGAACCTCGCCCCCCCCCCCCCGTTTTGGAACTACGTTTCCCCAGAGTCTCCGCAGATCAGAAGAGTACCTGAGCATCATGGGAAATTTAGTTCCAATACATATGGAGGACCAGGATTCAGAAGCTCCTCTGTAACGAGGCACACAAAGCATCCAAGCGGTAAGATTGGCAAATGACAACACATGAGAACTCCGCAGCTCATGTTTTTTTTTCTTTTGGAATTTGGACCCCCCCCCTCCCCACCAGAATCGCTGAATGCATATTCACTGCAGATAGATGGATGCGAGATAAATATACGATCCAATAAATCACATATTGGATGTTTTATGGTAATTCCTGCTTATATAGTAAATCAAGCTGCCACTCGGAGGGGAGGGCGGTGTATAGTTTTACGGGCCAGCGAGAGTATAAACATGTAGGTTTATTAAAGATAAGCCTGGGAAAATGATATAGTGTTATATATTATACATGGTATACACAGTAGAGTGCAGGAGCTGAACCGCAGCGACCCCTGCACTCCAGGACCTCAGGCAGGAGGTAGCGATGCCCATGTAATGCTTCTCCTGGGTCAGACCTCTCAGGAAGGGCCACTCCACATTACAGGCTGTAGCGGTGCTTATAATGCGCTGACATGCTCAGTGGTGCAGTACGTATGGATGCAGCGCTGCATCCCGGTGCTCGTCTTTAAACCGTACCTTCTCCAGCCGCTCGAAGTACTCGCGCAGGAAGGCCATGGGGTGGTCGGGCCGCGCGGTGCACAGCTGGACGATGCAGTCCTTGAGGAGCTGCTGGATGTTGTGTTTCTGGACATAATGCTCGCACTCCCGGAGGCTGCGATCTTCCTCGCTGCTGCAGGACGCCATGACTCTGTCTGAAACCAAAATGGGAGAAAGAAAGGCATCTATTAATAGGCCAGGGGCACCATTATGATAACAGGTTAACCCCTACCGTGTTACAGCCCGACCATCTCAGCGTAGAGGAGGCCAGTGCATCCACGGAGGGGCGGGAGGAGCATTCGAAACATGGGGGGGGGGGGGGGAGAGAGATAATATAATAACACAATCAGATATTACAGCAAAAAGGTAACCCCCAACTGCGCTGTCACATTTTAAAAAAGGGACTAACTGGCGGGTTGTGAACGCTCCATAAATGCGGAAAAACAGGAGGAAGTGATTTAGGGAAAGTACTAAACACTAGAGCGTCCCTTTAATGGTTGGCAAAGCATCACAGCTCTCAGCGGCGAAAGTAAACAGATCAGAGGTGGCATAAACAGCCATTCATAATCCCCACGCAAGGAATACCCCGGCGCGCTGAGCATTAAGCCCTGGGCAGTGTGGCACTGCCAGCTCCCGTCTCCTCTGGGGTAACACGGGTTCTGCATACATAATGAAGGGGCAGCTGCTGAACTGCAACACTTGTGAGCCTCAGCCCGCATTTAAAAAGCCCCAACTCCTGGGCTGGAAAAAAACAGGTAAACTAGATGTGCACGGCATTAAACACCATATCATGCGTGACAGACGTGTACAGCGTGCGGGATCGCATGGATAACATCACTGCCCCTGCAGACAGCTTCACGTATCACTACATCCGCTTCCATGGCGGCGCAGACACAAGGCATGCCAGGATCAGGCCCCGGGGTACAGACTGCACCTGCAGGAATACTTTAATGTATGTGTACGTGTGTATAAGACTCTAGAGTCAATACAGGTACATTGCCATGCGTACACAGGATCCACGGGTGCATGGCAGGGTGTCGATACAGGTACCATGATGGCCCTGTGTGCCGGCGTCATTACGCGACATCTCTCGAGCTGCACAATGAAGAGAACAGATCCAGAGATCAGTCGAAGCGATACCTCCTTCCCCGGAGAACGCCCTCTGCTCACGCGCCCTCCGCGGCGGCTCCCTGAGCGTTACAGCGCGGCTCCTTTAAATAAACCGCAGGGAGATCTCTGACGCTTTGTTTACCACATTCTTTGTGGCGAGTGGAGCTCTACGTCCTCCGTCCGCCTCGTCTTCTCACTGGGCTAGACCCGAGGCTCTGAAACCGGACGGCTGAGAAAAGAATCAGCCTCCTGAAAAATGCACAAAGCGGCTGATCTGGCCACACACGATCACCGCAGAGAGAGGACGCCTACGGTATTCCAAGGTACTCACCACCCGGAGCCAGGAAGACGCGTGCCAACAGTTCTACCCCTGCCTCGTGAAATGACTAAGTTGGGCCCACACGAGCACAGAAAGAAGGTCCATGAGAACCGACTGCTTTCTGCATGGACGCTGTGGCCTCCTCGCAGTGTGCACATCTGTACGCACAGCTCTACAAAGTGTGAGTCTCCTATGGTGGATCTCGTCTGCCGTCCAATGTAACGGCTCGACCGGTTGGAAAACTGCAAGCCCGTTGTAACGTGCGTTAAAAGTACACGCGATGCATTGTGTGATCCTTCCAGCCGATCCATTGGTACGCTACGGCAGATGCGGGGGTCACAAGTTCAGATACATTTAGTGTCCTCTTCTGGCCCCAGGCCAAGTTGTGACCCTCAAGGCGTGCTTGCTCTGATCTAAACCCTGTAGGACTGGGCATAGCAAGGGACTAATCCAGTCTAGGAGCCAGCAAGGAAACTTAGGAGCCAAACCACGTTTGGAAGCGAGGCAGGGTTCTCTAGGTATATGTGCACAGACTGGATAAATTTAGGAGCCCCTGGCCACCCGCCTCCACCAAAGCTCCAGTTTAGGTCATACTAAGCCAACAACAGCCATTAATCCTGAGATCAGCAGCCTTGGCCCTACAGAGGTCTTGAAACTACATCTCCGATGATGCTTATGTGCTCACTGAATTAGCTGAGCCTCGTGGGAAATGTAATTTCATAATATTTGGAGGGCCAAGGTTGCTGAGCCCTTGTGCTATGCCCCCTGACACCGAGCACTAGGGCTGTGCAATTAATTGCAATCGCAATCGAATCGCGATTTCCGACCATGCAATTAATAAATCGCATAAGGCTGCAATTTTCGGCTCCCTGTTAACTTCCGGCGGCATGGTGCTTTGGGCGCTCGCAGGGGGAACCACGTGACGAGCCACGTTCTCGCGTCTCGTCACATGGTTCCCCCAGGCGAGCGCCCAAGCTCCATGCCGCCAGAAGTTAAAAGGGAGCCGAACACGTGGCGCACAGAGGTGAGCTGGGGCAGTATCCACGTGCTGGGGCAGTATATCCATGAGCTGGGGCAGTATATCCATGAGCTGGGGCAGTATATCCATGAGCTGGGGCAGTATATCCATGTGCTGGGGCAGTATTTCCATGTGCTGGGGCAGTATATCCATGAGCTGGGGCAGTATATCCATGCTGGCAGCATGGCTGGCAGTATATCATGAGCTGGGGCAGTATATCCATGAGCTGGGGCAGTATATCCATGAGCGGGCAGTATATCCATGAGGGCAGTATTTCCATGTGCTGGGCAGTATATCCATGTGCTGGGGCAGTATATCCATGTGCTGGGCAGTATATCCATGAGCTGGGGCAGTAATCCATGTGCTGGGCAGTATATCCATGTGCTGGGGCAGTATATCCATGTGCTGGGGCAGTAGTACCATGTGCTGGGGCTCCAGGGGCAGTATCCATGTGCTGGGGCAGTATATCCATGTGCTGGGGCAGTATATCCATGTGCTTGGGCAGTTCCATCTGGCAGCGTTTCCATGTCTGGGGCAGCGTTTCCATGTGCTGAATACTGAATACATTTAGAATGTATGTAGCATGTTTGAAAAAGCAAAAACAATTGGCTAAATCGCAATCGCAATATTCATTCAAGAAATCGCAATATGATTATTTTGTCAATATTGCACAGCCCTACCGAGCACGACCTCTATCTGCAGTCCTTCCATGGCCCACTCATCTACACCATCCTAATGAGTTGCTGAGCATCATGGGAGATACAGTTCCAAAACATCTGGAGGGCCCAGGTTGCGGGAGCTTGCATTGAGCGATGGGCAGCTAAACGGCACTGTAATTAGAGCGTCGCAAGGAGAAAACACAGTCCTGAGCCTGAGCACCCGCTTGAGACAGCGATGGAGGGAGGGACGCTTCCTTGTTTTGACATTGAAAGTCGCAGAACTGGGAGGACGAGGCTCCTCCGTAACGAAGACGGCCATCGCCATGGGCACGTGCCAAACCACTACAGCCTGGAACAAAGGGCCGAGAGATGCCAGCGGGCGCCCCTGAATAGCGCCATTCATCCCACGTTCGCCAGCTCTGGAATACAAACATGTCCTGCTCGGTATTTACTACTAACCAAGGGGCTGGCAACCAATCTGGGCTCTCATGGGGAATGGGGGGCAGCTAGGACCCCTCAAAAAATAAAACAAACTCTGACATTAAACACAGAGGAGAAGGCAGCGAAGAGGCTTGTGTTTACAACCAGGCCACGTGACATGATGCTTCATAAGTGCTTGTAATTGTAACTATATGAGGCCTCGTTACTCCATACATACCGCAAACAGTGACCCGCCCGCTACAAGAAACGTATTGACACCCCAATATGAGGCCTTGTTACTCCATACATACCGCAAACAGTGACCCACCCGCTACAAGAAACGTATTGACACCAATATGAGGCCTCGTTACTCCATACATACCGCAAACAATGACCCACCCGCTAGAAACGTATTGACACCAATATGAGGCCTCGTTACTCCATACATACCGCAAACAATGACCCACCCGCTAGAAACGTATTGACACCAATATGAGGCCTCGTTACTCCATACATACCGCAAACAATGACCCGTCCACTACAAGAAACGTATATACATACCACTGTCACCGGCACACCACAGCAAACGTATGGACACCCCGACATGATGCCTTGTTACTCCATACATACCACAGTGACCTGCACACCACAGGAAAAGTACTCACCCTGACATGATGCTTCATTAACCCATACACACCACAGGAAAAGTACTGACAGCCCTATATGAGACCTCATTAAGCTATGTACAATACGTCTAACGAGCTCCCCCTTTAGGATAGGGGATGCAGTAACGATACTCGGATACAATGTATCCCCGGATAGGAACCCATCCTTTATCCAAAAGCATTAAAGCCGTGACTCTGTACATTTTGGGTAACCGCACCCCGACACGGCACATTAATTAATGGGTATTTAAACGCAATCTGGGGATTTTAAGACGGGGCTGGATACCGGTGAGTAAGTCTTTGGCTCCTGCGTTTTCTTACTGGTTTGTAATTCATATATTTTAGGAGCCGGTGGTATCCGCCCGTGTCCTGGATTTCTCACGCCCCATTATTAGGACGTAACAATATCCTTATGCCCTCGTTAATCAAGTGGTGCTTGGTGAGTGTTACGAAGCGCTGGTTAATAGGGCAAGGTGTCAGCCTGTGCCAGGCTCGCGCGGTGCTGACACGAGATGTGGCAGTGCGGTTAGACGACAGAGGCTCGGACATTCGTTGACAAACAAGCAGAGCGTAGCAGAGATTCCACTGCTGACACAACATACAGGAACCTTACCAGCGCGCCGCACTCCACACAGGACGCATGGGAAAATCTCTGCAAGTTATAAATACCCCGCCAGCTGTAGCGGGCACACGGGACTGAGCGCCGGTCAATGAAAGCGCCCCCTGGAAACTATTTTAAGTGCAGTTTCCGGATACGTCAGATGTATTCGATGCAAAGTCTCGCTCCACGATACATAGAAGAGGAGCAGGGATTAACCCAAATCCCACATCACTCGCGGTGTAACCCAGGCCTTGGCCAACGGATATGAACGGTAAGGGAACAGGAAGATCGCGCAGGAGCCAGCTACATGTCTCGAGGAGCCGGGCGACATGTTAGACATCCCGCATAGAACTTAATCAGAGGCTACTTGGTCCCAGATTTTAATTTATCCCCCAAAATCCTGGTGTACAGAATCAATATTCCCAAAAGAGCTGCACACGTCATGTGACCTGTACGCAACAGGGCGCGCACCACACAATATAAGATACAGGTTAGCACAAAACCCACCAGCACACACACAAATACGAACAAAAGTGTGACTCGACAGCCCTGAACCTGTATAGATGAATATTCCAGAGACTCCACAAACGAAGCAAGAAAAATCCAAAACGACCTGCAACGGTTTAATATCGAAAATCCCAGACTGCCTGTATTGTGTCCTCTCTCTGTATTATGTGTAATGCGGACATATCACTCAAATCCAAACTCCCAGTATTGTGTCCCCTATGTGTAATGTAGAGATATCAGTAAATCCCAGTCTCCCTGTATTGTGTCCTCTGTGTAACGCAGACATATCAGTAAATCCTAGACTTCCTGTATTATGTCACCTCTGTATTAGTACACAGTACAGGGAGTCTGGGATTTACGGATATCTCTATATTGCACATAATACACAAAGCGTGGCGTTTAACGCAGAAGGTGAAAAGGATCCACAAGAATAAACCCTGTAGTGGCCAGAATAAAGTATAATATGATCATAATAAACAGTGTGTGTTCTTATACAGGGACAGCGGGCGCAGAGAGTCTGGCTCTAGAAACCCCCTGTATACACACAGCGTGTACAGAACATAATGCACACGCAGTACATATAAATACCCAACACAAGACGTCATTGCATCAAGAACATACAGTTATCATGTAATTGGAGACTGAACGAACACGCTCAGAACACGGTAACATGTAATAAGAGCTTCACAATGTGAGCACACCACCTGGACTGCAGAGTATTACTGTGCTATACCCAGACATCCCAGAGTATTACCCTGCTGCGCTATACCCAGACATCCCACAGAGTATTACCCTGCTGCGCTATACCCAGACATCCCACAGAGTATTACCCTGCTGCGCTATACCCAGACATCCCACAGTATTACCCTGCTGCGCTATACCCAGACATCACACAGTGTATTACCCTGCTGCGCTATACCCAGACATCACACAGTGTATTACCCTGCTGCGCTATACCCAGACATCCCACAGAGTATTACCCTGCTGCGCTATACCCAGACATCCCACAGTATTACCCTGCTGCGCTATACCCAGACATCACACAGTGTATTACCCTGCTGCGCTATACCCAGACATCCCACAGAGTATTACCCTGCTGCGCTATACCCAGACATCCCACAGAGTATTACCCTGCTGCGCTATACCCAGACATCCCAGAGTATTACCCTGCTGCGCTATACCCAGACATCACACAGTGTATTACCCTGCTGCGCTATACCCAGACATCCCACAGAGTATTACCCTGCTGCGCTATACCCAGACATCCCACAGAGTATTACCCTGCTGCGCTATACCCAGACATCCCACAATATTACCCTGCTGCGCTATACCCAGACATCACACAGTGTATTACCCTGCTGCGCTATACCCAGACATCACACAGTGTATTACCCTGCTGCGCTATACCCAGACATCCCACAGAGTATTACCCTGCTGCGCTATACCCAGACATCCCACAGTATTACCCTGCTGCGCTATACCAGACATCACACAGTGTATTACCCTGCTGCGCTATACCCAGACATCCCACAGAGTATTACCCTGCTGCGCTATACCCAGACATCCCACAGAGTATTACCCTGCTGCGCTATACCCAGACATCCCACAGAGTATTACCTGCTGCGCTATACCCAGACATCCCAGAGTATTACCCTGCTGCGCTATACCCAGACATCCCACAAAGTATTACCCTGCTGCGCTATACCCAGACATCACACAGTGTATTACCCTGCTGCGCTATACCCAGACATCCACAGAGTATTACCCTGCTGCGCTATACCCAGACATCCCAGAGTATTACCCTGCTGCGCTATACCCAGACATCCCACAGAGTATTACCTGCTGCGCTATACCCAGACATCACACAGTGTATTACCCTGCTGCGCTATACCCAGACATCACCAGTGTATTACCCTGCTGCGCTATACCAGGACATCCCACAGAGTATTACCCTGCTGCGCTATACCCAGACATCCCAGAGTATTACCCTGCTGCGCTATACCCAGACATCCCACAGAGTATTACCCTGCTGCGCTATACCCAGACATCCCACAGTATTACCCTGCTGCGCTATACCCAGACATCACACAGTGTATTACCCTGCTGCGCTATACCCAGACATCCCACAGAGTATTACCCTGCTGCGCTATACCCAGACATCCCACAGTATTACCCTGCTGCGCTATACCCAGACATCACACAGTGTATTACCCTGCTGCGCTATACCCAGACATCCCACAGAGTATTACCCTGCTGCGCTATACCCAGACATCCCACAGAGTATTACCCTGCTGCGCTATACCCAACATCCCACAGAGTATTACCCTGCTGCGCTATACCCAGACATCACACAGTGTATTACCCTGCTGCGCTATACCCAGACATCCCACAGAGTATTACCCTGCTGCGCTATACCCAGACATCCCACAGAGTATTACCCTGCTGCGCTATACCCAGACATCCCACAGAGTATTACCCTGCTGCGCTATACCCAGACATCCCAGAGTATTACCCTGCTGCGCTATACCCAGACATCCCACAAAGTATTACCCTGCTGCGCTATACCCAGACATCCCAGAGTAATACCCTGCTGCGCTATACCCAGACATCCCAGAGTATTACCCTGTCGCGCTACACCCAGACATCCCACAGAGTATTACCCTGCTGCGCTATACCCAGACATCCCACAGTATTACCCTGCTGCGCTATACCCAGACATCACACAGTGTATTACCTGCTGCGCTATACCCAGACATCCACAGAGTATTACCCTGCTGCGCTATACCCAGACATCCCACAGAGTATTACCCTGCTGCGCTATACCCAGACATCCCACAGAGTATTACCTGCTGCGCTATACCCAGACATCCCACAGTATTACCCTGCTGCGCTATACCCAGACATCCCACAGTATTACCCTGCTGCGCTATACCCAGACATCCCACAGTATTACCCTGCTGCGCTATACCCAGACATCCCACAAAGTATTACCCTGCTGCGCTATACCCAGACATCCCAGAGTAATACCCTGCTGCGCTATACCCAGACATCCCAGAGTATTACCCTGCTGCGCTACACCCAGACATCCCACAGAGTATTACCCTGCTGCGCTATACCCAGACATCCCACAGAGTATTACCCTGCTGCGCTATACCCAGACATCCCAGAGTATTACCCATCTGCGCTATACCCAGTCATCCCAGAGTATTACCCTGCTGCGCTACACCCAGACATCCCACAGAGTATTACCCTGCTGCGCTACACCCAGACATCCCACAGAGTATTACCCTGCTGCGCTACACCCAGACATCCCACAGAGTATTACCCTGCTGCGCTATACCCAGACATCCCAGAGTATTACCCTGCTGCGCTACACCCAGACATCCCAGAGTATTACCCTGCTGCGCTACACCCAGACATCCCACAGAGTATTACCCTGCTGCGCTACACCCAGACATCCCACAGAGTATTACCCTGCTGCGCTACACCCAGACATCCCACAGAGTATTACCCTGCTGCGCTATACCCAGACATCCACAGAGTATTACCCTGCTGCGCTATACCCAGACATCCCACAGAGTATTACCCTGCTGCGCTATACCCAGACATCCCACAGAGTATTACCCTGCTGCGCTATACCCAGACATCCCACAGAGTATTACCCTGCTGCGCTATACCCAGACATCCCACAGAGTATTACCCTGCTGCGCTATACCCAGACATCCACAGAATATTACCCTGCTGCGCTATACCCAGACATCCCACAGTATTACCCTGCTGCGCTATACCCAGACATCCCACAGAGTATTACCCTGCTGCGCTATACCCAGACATCCCACAGAATATTACCCTGCTGCGCTATACCCAGACATCCCACAGTATTACCCTGCTGCGCTATACCCAGACATCACACAGAGTATTACCTGCTGCGCTATACCCATACATCCCACAGTATTCCCTGCTGCGCTATACCCAGACACATCCCACTCAGTATTACCCTGCTGCGCGCTAATAACCGCACAGACATATTACCCCTGCTGCGCTATACCCAGACATCCCAGAGTATTACCCTGCTGCGCTATACCCAGACATCCCACAGTATTACTGCTCGCTATACCAGACATCCCACAGAGTATTACCCTGCTGCGCTAACCCAGACATCCCACAGTATTACCCTGCTGCGCTATACCCAGACATCACACAGAGTATTACCCTGCTGCGCTATACCCAGACATCCCACAGTATTACCCTGCTGCGCTATACCCAGACATCCCACAGAATATTACCCTGCTGTTGTATTCTCCCTAGTAATCTGTCTCACTCTTTGCAATACACGTCCCCTAGATCCAGCTCCATGTTTATCTCCCTCTGCAATACCGCCCCCACGGTGCTTACCTTTGGGTTATCCCCTGCGGGTTATACCTCTTTGCCTTCTAGGATTACCCCTACCCCTTTGGGTTATACCTCTGCCCTCTCAGGATTCCTCCTGCTCCCTCTGGGTTATACCCCCCTGTCCTCTCAGGATTCCCCCCTGCTGCCTTTAGGTTATTCCCCCTGTCCTCTCAGGATCCCCCCCAGCTCCCTTTGGATAATTCCCCCGTCCTCTCAGGATTCCCCCCCCCCCGATCCCTTTGGGTTATTCCCCCTGTCCTCTCAGGATTCCCCCCTGCTCCATTTGGGTTATTCCCCCTGTCCTCTCAGGATCCCCCCCCTGCTACCTTTGGGTTATTCCCCCTGTCCTCTCAGGATTCCCCCCTGCTCACTTTGGGTTATTCCCCCTGTCCTCTCAGGATTCCCCCCTGCTCCCTTTGGGTTATTCCCCCTGTCCTCTCAGGATTCCCCCCTGCTCCCTTTGGGTTATTCCCCCGTCCTCTCAGGATTCCCCCCTGCTCCCTTTGGGTTATTCCCCCTGTCCTCTCAGGATTCCCCCCTGCTCCCTTTGGGTTATTCCCCTGTCCTCTCAGGATTCCCCCTGCTCCCTTTGGGTTATTCCCCTGTCCTCTCAGGATTCCCCCCTGCTCCCTTTGGGTTATACCCCCCTGTCCTCTCAGGATTCCCCCCTGCTCCCTTTGGGTTATTCCTCCTGTCCTCTCAGGATTCCCCCCTGCTCCCTTTGGGTTATTCCCCCTGTCCTCTCAGGATGCCCCCCTGCTCCCTTTGGGTTATTCCCCTGTCCTCTCAGGATCCCCCCTGCTCCCTTTGGGTTATTCCTCCTGACCTCTCAGGATTCCCCCCCCCTGCTCCCTTTGGGTTATTCCCCCCGTCCTCTCAGGATTCCCCCCTGCTCCCTTTGGGTTATTCCCCCTCCTCTCAGGATCCCCCCTGCTCCCTTTGGGTTATTCCTCCTGTCCTCTTCAGGATTCCCCCCTGCTCCCTTTGGGTTATTCCTCCTGTCCTCTCAGGATTCCCCCCTGCTCCCTTGGGTTATTCCCCCTGTCCTCTCAGGATCCCCCCCTGCTCCCTTTGGGTTATTCCCCCTGTCCTCTCAGGATTCCCCCCTGCTCCCTTTGGGTTATTCCCCCTGTCCTCTCAGGATCCCCCCCTGCTCCCTTTGGGTTATTCCCCCTGTCCTCTCAGGATTCCCCCCCCCTGCTCCCTTTGGGTTATTCCCCCTGTCCTCTCAGGATTCCCCCCCCCTGCTCCCTTTGGGTTATTCCCCCTGTCCTCTCAGGATCCCCCCTGCTCCCTTTGGGTTATTCCCCCTGTCCTCTCAGGATTCCCCCCTGCTCCCTTTGGGTTATTCCCCTGTCCTCTCAGGATTCCCCCTGCTCCCTTTGGGTTATTCCCCCCTGCATTGCACATAGCCCCCTCCTCCCCGTGTTAGGCCGCTGCTGTGTGCATCAGGCTTCCTCCCGCAGGATGTTTACCCCTCGTCGCACTCGGTAATGGTGGGTTTCGCCCCGCAGCTCTCTGTATTAGCCCCGGCGGCCCGCCATACCGTTGCCTTTCCCCGGCTGTAAGTAGAGCGCTGTTCCCGGGCCTGTGCGGTCTGTCTCGGGCTCAGTGTCCCCCAGTAATCCCCGGTTTGTGGGCCTCCCCTCCGGGTGTCTCTTCCTCGCTCTCACCGGAAACTGCAGAGTCAGCCAATCAGCGTAAGTCAGTGACGTCAATCGTCCTCGCTCTGACAGGAAATGGTTTCCCCGGCAACAGTAACCCCTGCACTGCTGGCTGACTGCAACTAATAGAGGGAGGGGCCTGAATGTAATACAGAGAGAAGCGGGTGCAACATACAGGGGACTGGGTGTAATACAGAGGGAAGCGGGTGTAATACAGAGAGAAGTGGGTGTAATACAGAGGGAAGCTGGTGTAATACAGAGGGAAGCTGGTGTAATACAGGGAAGCTGGTGTAATACAGAGGGCAGCTGGTGTAATACAGAGTGGGTGCAATATAGAGGGAAGCTGGTGTAATACAGAGGGAAGCGGTGCAATACAGAGGGAAGCCGGTGTAATACAGAGAGAAGTGGGTGTAATACAGAGGGAAGCTGGTGTAATACAGAGTGGGTGCAATATAGAGGGAAGCTGGTGTAATACAGAGGGAAGCTGGTGTAATACAGGGAAGCGGGTGCAATATAGAGGGAAGCTGGTGTAATACAGAGAGAAGTGGGTGCAATACAGAGGGAAGCTGGTGTAATACAGAGTGGGTGCAATATAGAGGGAAGCTGGTGTAATACAGAGGGAAGCGGTGCAATACAGAGGGAAGCTGGTGTAATACAGAGAGAAGTGGGTGTAATACAGAGGGAAGCTGGTGTAATACAGAGTGGGTGCAATATAGAGGGAAGCTGGTGTAATACAGAGGGAAGCTGGTGTAATACAGGGAAGCGGGTGCAATATAGAGGGAAGCTGGTGTAATACAGAGAGAAGTGGGTGCAATACAGAGGGAAGCCGGTGTAATACAGAGGGAAGCGGTGCAATACAGAGAGAAGCTGGTGTAATACAGAGAGAAGTGGGTGCAATACAGAGGGAAGCTGGTGTAATACAGAGTGGGTGCAATATAGAGGGAAGCGGTGCAATACAGAGGGAAGCTGGTGTAATACAGGGAAGCGGGTGCAATATAGAGGGAAGCTGGTGTAATACAGAGTGGGTGCAATATAGAGGGAAGCTGGTGTAATACAGAGGGAAGCGGTGCAATACAGAGGGAAGCTGGTGTAATACAGGGAAGCGGGTGCAATATAGAGGGAAGCTGGTGTAATACAGAGAGAAGTGGGTGCAATACAGAGGGAAGCCGGTGTAATACAGAGGGAAGCGGTGCAATACAGAGGGAAGCTGGTGTAATACAGAGAGAAGTGGGTGCAATACAGAGGGAAGCTGGTGTAATACAGAGGAAGCTGGTGTAATACAGAGTGGGTGCAATATAGAGGGCAGCTGGTGTAATACAGAGGGAAGCGGTGCAATACAGAGGGAAGCTGGTGTAATACAGAGAGAAGTGGGTGCAATACAGAGGGAAGCTGGTGTAATACAGAGAGAAGTGGGTGCAATACAGAGGGAAGCTGGTGTAATACAGAGAGAAGTGGGTGCAATACAGAGGGAAGCTGGTGTAATACAGAGTGGGTGCAATATAGAGGGCAGCTGGTGTAATACAGAGGGAAGCGGTGCAATACAGAGGGAAGCTGGTGTAATACAGAGAGAAGTGGGTGCAATACAGAGGGAAGCTGGTGTAATACAGAGAGAAGTGGGTGCAATACAGAGGGAAGCTGGTGTAATACAGAGGGAAGCGGTGCAATACAGAGGGAAGCTGGTGTAATACAGAGAGAAGTGGGTGCAATACAGAGGGAAGCTGGTGTAATACAGAGGGAAGCTGGTGTAATACAGAGTGGGTGCAATATAGAGGGCAGCTGGTGTAATACAGAGGGAAGCGGTGCAATACAGAGGGAAGCTGGTGTAATACAGAGAGAAGTGGGTGCAATACAGAGGGAAGCTGGTGTAATACAGAGAGAAGTGGGTGCAATACAGAGGGAAGCTGGTGTAATACAGAGAGAAGTGGGTGCAATACAGAGGGAAGCTGGTGTAATACAGAGTGGGTGCAATATAGAGGGCAGCTGGTGTAATACAGAGGGAAGCGGTGCAATACAGAGGGAAGCTGGTGTAATACAGAGAGAAGTGGGTGCAATACAGAGGGAAGCTGGTGTAATACAGAGAGAAGTGGGTGCAATACAGAGGGAAGCTGGTGTAATACAGAGTGGGTGCAATATAGAGGGAAGCTGGTGTAATACAGAGGGAAGCGGTGCAATACAGAGGGAAGCTGGTGTAATACAGAGAGAAGTGGGTGTAATACAGAGTGGGTGCAATATAGAGGGAAGCTGGTGTAATACAGAGAAACATGGGTGCAATGTAAAGGGAAGCGGGTGCAATACAGAGGGAAGCTGGTGCAATACAGAGGGAAGCTGGTGTAATACAGACAAGTGGGTGCAATATAGAGGGAAGCTGGTGTAATACAGAGAAGTGGGTGCAATATAGAGGGAAGCGGGTGTAATACAGAGAGAAGTGGGTGCAATATAGAGGGAAGCTGGTGTAATACAGAATAGTGGGTGCAATATAGAGGGAAGCTGGTGTAATACAGAGAAACATGGGCGCAATGTAAGTGGAAGCAGGTGTAATACAGAGGGAAGCAGGTGCAATATAGAGGGAAGCTGGTGTAATACAGAGAGAAGTGGGTGCAATATAGAGGGAAGCTGGTGTAATACAGAGTGGGTGCAATATAGAGGGAGCTGGTGTAATACAGAGAAACATGGGTGCAATGTAAAGGGAAGCTGGTGTAATAGAGAGGTTTGTGTAATACAGAGAAGCTAGTGTAATACAGACGTGGCCGCAATACAGAGGGAAGCTGGTGTAATACAGAGTCGTGGGTGCAATACAGCGGGAAGTTGGTATAATAGGAGAGATGAGAGTAAAGCTGGTCATCCACTGGGTCCGTAGTCAGATGACCGATGTGGTTGTAAGGCTATGGTTGACCCACGTCAGACGTCTAGTGTCGTCCACTCTGAGTGACCAGTGGGACAACTACGGACGATTCAGATCAGAGGTGGAGTTGAGGGACTAGATGAAACCAGGTCATGCTGCTGTTGGAAACCCGGCAGTCCTTTGTGTGTGAGAACGGATCTGGATATGGACAAGATGTCATTGGTAGAAAATCCATACCGAAGACTGCGCCGGCTGAAGCAAAAACCTGTTGGGCGACCCCAATATTGGCGAAAAGGAACCGTATTAGGTGCGTTCCATCATTTGCTCAATCAACGCCAGCAAGACGCTGCAAAATCCTATGATTATTATTGAATGGGTCTGGAGACTTTCACGTACATTTTACACGCGATTCGGCCGTCTATAGAAACTTCTTCAAACTTCCGCGAGACACGATCAACCACTCGAGGAACGACTAACCCGCACGCTTAGAAAAGTGACTTCTTAAACAGTTACAAGTATTTATAAAGCGCTAACAAGTTCCGTAGCGCCGTACAATGGGTGAAACCGTAACAAACATACAAGTTAAACCCACAGAACAGTAGGAGAGAGGACCCTGCTCAAGAGCTTACAATCTAAGCGATATACACTGAACCCCATTGCCTACATGATCTGTCCGTACGTTTATGATGTGCATACATGATCCATAAAATGACAGCCGCTCCAGGTGTGGCATATAAACAGGATTTATTTGGTTTCCGAAATGAAAAACAAAGGTGTATATATATATTTTTAATGAATTTTTTTTTATCATTACATTCAGTGTTTAAAATAAATGTTATGTTTAATAGAAAATAGAATGTAAATCAAGGCGACTTTCTTTCTATCCGCTTCAGAGGACGTGCTCTTTGGGGCTGCTGGCTGGTACCTGGCTCACTCCATGGTGGTGACCGTGGCGTAGACATCCACGGTTGAGGTGAGCGTTTAACGCTCCAATCAGTAACCTTTTCCTCCTCCACATGTGCTGTGACGAGCCTTTCTGATGAGACGTTCCCGTTAAGTTGCCCGGGCTCCAGTGTCAGCATCTGCTGGTAGTAAGCGCACGCTGACGAGGTGTCGGACTTAAGATTTTTTTTTTTGTTCCCGGCGTAAAACGTCTGAGGTTCCACCACATCCTCACCTCTTCCACTGCAATAAAAAGAATGTAAATAACCGTGTGTTTCCAATTGGTTACATTGTATTTACTAACGTGATGTTACTCATTCAGAATTTCCGATATCACGGTCAGAAGGAACGTCCAGGGGACCTGCAGAGCTATTTGGGACAACCTGCGGCCTCTACACATGCCCTTTCCGAAGAGCAAGGAGATGGAGCTCTTTATTGAGGGCTTTTTGGGAAAAGTGTCTCTTTCTGAATTGTGTGGGATGCATTGCCGGCTAACATATCCGCATCCTGAATCTCAAGCATTCGGGCAACATGTATAGGAAGGTTTTTTTCCCCCGATAGTCCTACAAGGAGTACCAAGAGGAGTGTAATGCAGAGAGTAGTGGTGTAATAAACCAGTCACATTTAGGCTGGTGTCAGCTGAGCGCACAACGTGCGCCTGTACCGATGTGCCTTCCGGTGCAGCATCAACACTGCGATGGGGCTGGCCACACACTGTTGTGCGCGCACGAATTGCTTGCGCGACAGTGCCCGTGCTGCGGCCATGCAGCAAGCCTCCCCGTCGAAGCACGTTCAACAGGGCTGCAAAGCACGATCCTCCTAGGAGGATCGAGCCTTGCGGCGCTGGGCGCACGATGACAGGAGGATCGAGCCTTGCGGCGCTGGGCGCACGATCACAGGAGGATCGAGCCTTGCGGCGCTGGGCGCACGATCACAGGAGGATCGAGCCTTGCGGCGCTGGGCGCACGATCACAGGAGGATTGAGCCTTGCGGCGCTGGGCGCACGATCACAGGAGGATCGAGCCTTGCGGCGCTGGGCGCACGATCACAGGAGGATCGAGCCTTGCGGCGCTGGGCGCACGATCACAGGAGGATCGAGCCTTGCGGCGCTGGGTGCACGATCACAGGAGGATCGAGCCTTGCACGCCTGTGCCAAACAGATATGCCGAGGCAGCGCTCCAGCCTAAAACCAACACACAGGGTACGTCACACATACACCAATAATGAGAAAAAGTAATCTGAGAGCGGGTATAACTTTATACAACGCACCATCATCACCTGTTCATTAGCAGGACTGAGCAGCTATCCATTACAACTCGCACAAAGGAGATTTCACCTATAGCAGAGGAAAGGCCTCTTTACAAGAATGATACAGACGTGGAATTCTCTGCGCGAATCTGTAGAAATATAACAAAATGATTAGTAAGCTTTAAGTATAAAAAAAACAGAAAATTTTCCAACACATTAGGTGATAAGATAACAGAACGTTCCGGATAGAATAACTTCTGACATCAAAAGGAGAAATCTGATTATTATGGCATAAGAAGAGTTTTAATTTTTAACGTTTGCCCCTCTTCTGTGATGCTTTTAATGTGTTTTCCTCAACAGACTACTTTCGGACCTGGTGAGCGGTGTAGAAAAAGTGCTGCCCCGCAGTTTGCGGAATTCATATGCCGCCTCCCTGTCACAATGCAGTAATAATGGCGAGATAAGAGGTGTGTAGGTGCATTGCATTATCAGGTGATATTACGGTGTCTCTGGCGTAACCAACCTGGGGGCAAAAAGCTATTTTGAGCGAAAAAAGGTTAAAATTGGACCAAAAAAATGGTACATAATTATATATATAACAGTCCCGGGTACAGTCACACTGATGATACAGGAGACATGTATACGATATTAGTACTCAGGTGTCCACCAACTACAACTCCCATGATGCTGAGCCAGGCATCACAGCTATAAGGACCCGAGGCAGATCCAACGCTGGTATGTAAATACCTCTCCATGCAGCACGTTGCTCCCCCTGAGGGTGCGAGGTCTGTTTAAAGGGGAGCCCCTCCTCTCGGCATATTTCGTGCTCAGGTAAAAGGCGTAAGGAATGTTTCTGAAGGTTCCTTAGCGGCCGCACCCAGGCTAAAAGAGGAGTTTAACAAGCGTATAAGGAAGGAGACGTCTGTCAGCCGTCATCAGAAGCGAGGGGGACTTACGAGGCAAGGTAAGAGCGCGCTGCGCGTCCCATACAGAAATATGCAGGATAAATGTCAACCGGTATCAAGGCTGAAGAATAAGAAACCACGGGATAATCCTATCATCAGGATGCAAAAAACAACAATAATAAATACACGGGATAAATATTTCATCAGGATACTAAAATATTAATAATACACGGGGTAAATGTCAATCAGTATCTGGACTGAATAATAATAATACACAGTATAAATCAGGATGCAAAAATAATAATAGGATAACTATAATGAAGATAAAAAAATACACAGGATAAATATATCACCAGGATGCAAAAACAACAAAAATAATATAAATATAATGAAGATATTAAAAAAATATAAATATATCACCAGGATGCAAAAACAACAAAAATATAATGAAGATAATAAAAAAATATATCACCAGGATGCAAAAACAACAAAAATAATATAAATATAATGAAGATAATAAAAAAATATAAATATATCACCAGGATGCAAAAACAACAAAAATATTATAAATATAATGAAGATAATAAAAAAATATAAATATATCACCAGGATGCAAAAACAACAAAAATAATATAAATATAATGAAGATAATAAAAAAAATATAAATATATTACCAGGATGCAAAAACAACAAAAATAATATAAATATAATGAAGATAATAAAAAAAATATAAATATATCACCAGGATGCAAAAACAACAAAATAATATAAATATAATGAAGATAATAAAAAAATATAAATATATCACCAGGATGCAAAAACAACAAAAATATAATGAAGATAATAAAAAAATATAAATATATCACCAGGATGCAAAAACAACAAAAATATAATGAAGATAATAAAAAAATATATCACCAGGATGCAAAAACAACAAAAATATTATAAATATAATGAAGATAATAAAAAAATATATCACCAGGATGCAAAAACAACAAAAAAATTATAAATATAATGAAGATAATAAAAAAATATAAATATATCACCAGGATGCAAAAACAACAAAAATAATATAAATATAATGAAGATAATAAAAAAATATAAATATATCACCAGGATGCAAAAACAACAAAAATATAATGAAGATAATAAAAAAATATCACCAGGATGCAAAAACAACAAAAATAATATAAATATAATGAAGATATTAAAAAAATATAAATATATCACCAGGATGCAAAAACAACAAAAATATAATGAAGATAATAAAAAAATATCACCAGGATGCAAAAACAACAAAAATAATATAAATATAATGAAGATATTAAAAAAATATAAATATATCACCAGGATGCAAAAACAACAAAAATATAAATATAATGAAGATAATAAAAAAAATATATCACCAGGATGCAAGAAATATTTAAATACACAGGATAAATATATCTGGATGCAAAAAACAATAATAGGATAAATATAATTAAGATAATAAAACAAATACACTAGATAAATATATCTCCAGGATGCAAGAAATATTTAAATACACCGGATAAATAATGAGAATAATAAAAATGAATGGACAAATATAATCAGGACACAAAAATAATAGTATACACCAGATAAATATAGTAAGCATAATAAAAATTATATAGGCTAAAAAGATATCAGTATACAAAAAATATTAAATAGTGCACAGGATAAATAGGATCAGGATAAAATTATTAAAAACAGATAAATAATCAGGATACAAAAACATGAATAATAATAAATACACAGGATAAATAGGATCAGGATAAAAATATATAACAATAGAAAAAAATATATAATATACATAAAAAATCAGAATGTAAACAATTATTAATAAATGCATAAAATATGTATATAATCAATATGCCAAAAAAATAATAATAATAATACATAGGGTAAATATGAGGATAATTGTAAATACACAGGATAAATATATCATTGGGATGCAGAAAAAAAAAAAAAATAATCCTAAATACACATAATAAATATCAGGATACAAAAAGCATTAAAAACAGAATAAACATTAGGGAAAACAATGAAATATATAGGATAAAAAAAAATTAGACATTGGCTAAATATCAATCAGGATGAATTAGGCTAGGGTCAGACGAGCGTGATTTCTACGGACTGTACGTCCGTGCAGTACGGACATCGTCAGTACGGATGACGCAGTAGTGGTCACACAGTCCGTTTTTTCACTGAAGTTATTTTTGACGGATGTAGGAGGGGAAAATAAATTACAATGAAAAAACATTCTGTCCGTCAAAAATGCTGGACGTATAAATGCAGTCCGTCTGACCATGCTCCATCACTCACACACAAAGCTATGCGGACGTTGTGGACGTGGCGCACTTTGTGCGGCCGTTCTAGCAGTATTACGTTCTTGCCTAACCTGCGTCCGTTTGCAGCGTACGTCATGCGACCGCAGTTCAGTGCGGACGTACTTCATGTGTCAGGCTCCAATGGACTTTCTTTCATGCTATCACGGACGTACTTTTAGGCGCAATCACGGACGTGAACACTGCGCTCGTCTGACAGCAGCCTAATGATTAAACGGGATAAAAATCAATCGAAACAATATTAATCCGTAGGATATATCTGTCACATGCTGTTAGAAAGAAATATATTTCTATTAAAAGGTCTGAGGAAACAAAACGTCGACCACAATTCTCTGATAGGGCAAGATTTTTGTAATCTGGTCATCGACTTGCTGTTTAGCAGATAAACCCTATAGGTCAGCATGAGCGGTGGTCACAGATCTTGGGGGGAGGGGACTTTGAGAGCCCCTTTAATGGGGGGTTCAGCAGGTAGAAGTAATGAGATGCGGAGATTCCTTGGGGTTATGCTCGTTACACCCAGAGCCAGCGATCGAGTCCTAACCTGCCCGGTCACATTATGGAAAGAGAATGTGCATCTGATCTGCAGCTCTGAGATCCAGTATCAAGCAGATAATCAAACACACAGGGGGTTATTCACTAAATAGCGTCGTTTGCTGCTGTTGCCATGACGATAAACGTTTGCGATCCTGAGAGGGAACTTTGAAGAGCAGCTGGAGAAGCTTCATCAATGAATCCTCCCCTGCTGCCGTCTGAGTTTTCCTCTCGCCAGGGATCTGAAACTATGGCCTACAATTCCCAGAATGCTTTGAATGCGAACGATGGCCAGAGAATCATGGGAGGTGTAGTTCAGAAACATCTGGGGAGCCGGAGTTTGAGAGCTCTGTTCTAGCTGATCGGGCAGGCTAGGTTTGGGGTGAGCCGTTACTCCATCACAGGGTGGGAGTTGACCCAATCCCCCTTAAAGTTTCTATGAATGCTGTAACGCATCAGGTTTTGCAGCTTCTCCTCAGACCAGGAAGAGGATCAGCCAATCAGGATGTCTCCATCACTTCCTATGATGGCCAAGAGTTCATCCCATACATTGCAGCACAGCCCGGCTTCTGTAGAGAAAGATAGCATACCGTCACCTACAAGTCCCAGAACCCTCTACTGCAGTGGTCCCCAAGGACCACTAACAGGCCAGGTTTGCAGGATGTGAAGCACAGCACAGGTGATAGGATTTGCTGCTCAGTGATTGCAGGATTCAGTCTTCATTTCCCCAAAGTGATCCTTAAAACCTGACCTGTTAGGGGACCTGAGGACCAGGGCTGGGGACCACTGCTCTGCTATACAGCCTCCAAGGCAGTGATGGCGAACCGTGGCGCCACAGATGTTGGTTAACTACATGTCCCATGATGCTCAGCCAGCATTAAGAGTGACAAAGCCTCATGGGACATGTAGCTCCGAAACACCTGAGGTGCCAAGGTTCTCCATCGCTCCTCTAAGGGTAATATAGCAACGACATCCCAAACAAATGGTTTTATCAGCCCTGCAGGATGGCGAGAGGGGAGCCAGACATAGTGCTGAGGCCCAACGTGGGCATCCGGGGTGTCCCTTTAACTTAAACCGCCCCCACCTGATGGGGGATATCCTGAGCTGTTTGATATCCATCGTATGAAGCTGATGGTGGGTTCCCTGTGCTGGTTCGGTATATGTTAATTTGGGGATGGATGTGGCCTCTGTGACACCACATGGCATTCTGATCAGCCGGGGTGGCGACAGGATGGTTGTACAGGCAATCCCTGGCGTGCGCAGCCCATTTCCTTGGCGTCTGCACCCACGGAATATTCCTTCCATATCTAGGTTTGGAGAATTTTGACAGAATAGTTCTTTTTAGTTCGGAATAATCGATGTTTATGTCACGATACACTCAATAGTCATATCATGAACCAGAAAAAGATCATCCAAAATATCTATGTAGGGGTCAACGGTGGACCCTTCACCCAACATTAGGGTGTGCCTGGACACACCAGGCACACCCTGTGCGCACGCCTATGCAGACAATAATGTCATTTTGTTCACCAGGACACATGAGTTCACACTTTTCTTTCGTTACCCTATATCGTTCATCTAGAAGGACACGATGTCCCTGTACAGCTTCGGGACAGATCCCATCTCCTGCCACGCCTGGAACAAGGATCACACCCGTATGTAAATCCATCCATGTTCTAATGTGATCCCTGTCTATAGGTGCATCGCGCTCCCCGACTGTCACTCACTGACTGTTAGCAATGTATACGCACACGCACACACACAGCACAGTGTGTGTTTGTGTTAGGCACATCAGCGTAGGTGTGCGTGTCAGTCACTCTGCATGTATCTCTTTGCGTCTGTCTTTGTATCTGCGTACGTCTGTCTTTCTCATTCTATGTGTCTTTGTTGTTGTCTCTGCCAGTGTCCATTTATGTCTTTTGGCTTCTGTGTGTCTCGGTCAGTGTCTGTGCTAGTTTTCCTGTGGTTGTCAGTGTCTATGTCTGCTTCTTTGTCACGTTGTTTCCTTCTTGCTAGTATCTCTGTCATCTTCTATGGTTTTTTTGCCATTATCTGTGCATGTCTTTCATTGAACATGTGCCTGTCAATGTCTTTGTCAGTTGTATGTGTGTCAGTGTGTGTCTGTCACTGCTCTGCTCGTGTTGTGGTTGTAGTGTCTGTGTGTCCAGTATGTCTGATAGTGTCTGTCAGTGTTTGTGTCAGTTAAGGTCATTTGGCTTCTGTGTGTCTGTCACTGTCCTTGTCTGTGTGAGTTTCTCTGTCAGTCTCTAGGTCAGCTTGTCATTCTCTTTGTGTCATTGTCTCTGCGGGTGTCTGTTGTTGTCTTTGCTAGGATCTATGTGTCCTTCCTGACATTCCCTGCCTTGGTTAGAGTCTGTGTCTTTGACAGCATCTCTCCCACAGTCCGTGCGCCTTTATCAGTGTCAGTCTTTTGTTCGTGCGCTTTTATCAGTGTCAGTCTTTTGTTCGAGTGCCTTTATCAGTGTCAGTCTTTTGTTCGAGTGCCTTTATCAGTGTCAGCCTTTTGTTCGTGCCCTTTTATCAGTGTCAGTCTTTTGTTCGAGCGCCTTTATCAGTGTCAGTCTTTTGTTCGAGTGCCTTTATCAGTGTCAGTCTTTTGTTCGAGTGCCTTTATCAATGTCAGCCTTTTGTTCGTGCCCTTTTATCAGTGTCAGTCTTTTGTTCGAGCACCTTTATCAATGTCAGTCTTTTGTTCGGGCGCCTTTATCAGTGTCAGTCTTTTGTTCGAGTGCCTTTATCAGTGTCAGTCTTTTGTTCGTGCGCTTTTATCAGTGTCAGTCTTTTGTTCGAGCACCTTTATCAATGTCAGTCTTTTGTTCGAGCACCTTTATCAATGTCAGTCTTTTGTTCGAGCACCTTTATCAATGTCAGTCTTTTGTTCGAGTGCCTTTATCAATGTCAGTCTTTTGTTCGAGCACCTTTATCAATGTCAGTCTTTTGTTCGTGCGCCTTTATCAGGGTCAGTCTTTTGTTCGTGCGCCTTTATCAGGGTCAGTCTTTTGTTCGAGCACCTTTATCAATGTCAGTCTTTTGTTCGAGCACCTTTATCAATGTCAGTCTTTTGTTCGTGCGCCTTTATCAGTGTCAGTCTTTTGTTCGTGCGCCTTTATCAGGGTCAGTCTTTTGTTCGTGCGCCTTTATCAGGGTCAGTCTTTTGTTCGTGCGCCTGTTTCTTTGTGTATTTTGTCTGTTGGCGGCTGCCAGTGTGTGAATGTGAAAGATGAGGACGTGAGGGAAGATCCAGAAAGAGGGACATTGGAGAGAGAAAGTTATAGGTCAGGGACGTAAGTGAGTGACGCAACACATGGTGATGGCAGCTTAGGCAAGAGACATAAAGGGGGCTTATTAGTGGGGGTCAGAGGTTACAGTAGGGGCAGATAACATAGAATTGTCTAACACCTGGCTCATATGTTTATATTAGTTTCTATTTCTGAAGATACATTGTTTATGCTTTAGTTAATACTAACATAACGCCTCTATAAGTGAGCATTACCTTAACCTTGTGGCAGCCTCTTTCCTGCAGTGTGTGTGTAGCTCCTGTACCGCACCACACGTGGCATTCAATCAATCAGCGGAAGAATGGCACAGCTCAATTCACTGATTTACATTTTATCTCCCCCCCCCCTATCCTGAACAGAAATCGCCATCAGCCCTAACGACCACACCGTCCAGATTTACCAGAAGGTGGACAACGAGTGGAAGAAGATTCACGAGCTCTCCGAGCACAACGGGAGAGTGACGGGTGGGTGAGCGTGCGGCGAGTAACTGGCTACAGAAACGGATGGGAATTAGGAAAAGCTTGGATTTGTATGAAAAGTTAAAACATTGCGTCCCACTCTATGTATTTTATATGGGGGGGGGGGTGTCCTTGGCGATACAATGTAACACAAAGATGCATATTTTGCAGGCATCGATTGGGCCCCTAACTCAAATCGCATTGTGTCCTGCGCGGTGGACAGGAACGCGTACGTGTGGACCCTGAGAGATGGAGTGTGGAAGCCCACGCTGGTCCTCCTGCGGATTAACCGCGCTGCCACTTGCGTGAAGTGGTCACCACAGGAGAACAAGATTGCGGTGGGGAGCGGCTCCCAGACCATCTCCATCTGCTATTTCGAGAAAGAAAATGATTGGTGAGTGCCGAGATGGCTTCTTGAGGCCGATGGTGGGACTGGCAGGACCTCATCCAGAGCATAGGAATGGACATGCTTTATTACGTGTCACCCAGGAACATAACGTGTTCATCAGGGATTATTTTTGGGTTGTGCCTTAAAGCGCACCAGTCATGCTCACTGCTGCACGCAGTCTCCTGGAGGCCGGCTCCTCTGATCTCAAGTGACACGTAAACATTGTAAGCTCTGATTGGACCATGTTGGGGTAAATTAAGGTGGTGAGAGGATGCAGAAAACGAGTGAGCATGGGAGTGACAGCGTGCAGCAGGAATGCTAAAATGTGGCAGCTTTCGGAATAGCAGAGCATCATGGGAAATGAATTCTACAAACACCAAGGGTGCAGAGAACCCCTAGTTTCTTTTAAAGGACGCCCGTCCCTAAATGTCCGTGTAGCTAGTGAATGGGAGACTTCAGGAAAGTCTTGACGAGGCAGACTGAGCATGTGCAAAGTGTCCAATGACAGGGCAGATTTTCGTAAAGTCCATAAATATGGAAATGGTCAGTTGGTACTGTCGTGTCTTTACACTGCAATCAGCCAGGACGAGGAAAAAAAACACAAAGGGTATTTTCAAAGCCAACCCACCCCCCTCCGAAAAAAAAATATTGTATGATGAAAAGGATCCTCTCCTCCCTACAATGAATTTTCTTTGGTGTGGCTATACCCCATATGGACCAGTCTGCAGATATAGGATTGCTTTCAAATCACAATCCTAAATCTGAAACGCCTGCTGCGATTATTTCATGTAAAGGTCTAACAGGTATCGGCTTGGTATACGATTTATAAACATTAAATTTCCTCCCGACAGGTGGCTGAGTAAGCACATCAAAAAGTCCATCAAGTCCACCATTCTCGGCCTGGCCTGGCACCCAAACAATGTCTTACTTGCTGCTGGGAGCTGTGATTTCCAATGCAGGTAAATAAAGTATTTCATAAACACAAAGCCGACACATGTCCTTACAACACTGCACCAAATGGATATAGAAAGGGTAGTAGATACATGGAATAGCCTCCCAGTGGGGGCAGTAACAGTGATATAGAAAGGGTAGTAGATACATGGAATAGCCTCCCAGTGGGAGCAGTAACCGTGATATAGAAAGGGTAGTAGATACATGGAATAGCCTCCCAGTGGGAGCAGTAACAGTGATATAGAAAGGGTAGTAGATACATGGAATAGCCTCCCAGTGGGAGCAGTAACAGTGATATAGAAATGGTAGTAGATACATGGAATAGCCTCCCAGGGGGGCAGTAACAGTGATATAGAAAGGGTAGTAGATACATGGAATAGCCTCCCAGTGGGAGCAGTAACAGTGATATAGAAAGGGTAGTAGATACATGGAATAGCCTCCCAGGGGGGGCAGTACAGTGATATAGAAAGGTAGTAGATACATGGAATAGCCTCCCAGTGGGAGCAGTAACAGTGATATAGAAAGGGTAGTAGATACATGGAATAGCCTCCCAGGGGGGCAGTAACAGTGATATAGAAAGGGTAGTAGATACATGGAATAGCCTCCCAGTGGGAGCAGTAACAGTGATATAGAAAGGGTAGTAGATACATGGAATAGCCTCCCAGTGGGAGCAGTAACAGTGCTATAGAAAGGGTAGTAGATACATGGAATATCCTCCCAGTGGGGGCAGTAACAGTGATATAGAAAGGGTAGTAGATACATGGAATAGCCTCCCAGGGGGAGCAGTAACAGTGATATAGAAAGGGTAGTAGATACATGGAATAGCCTCCCAGGGGGAGCAGTAACAGTGATATAGAAAGGGTAGTAGATACATGGAATAGCCTCCCAGCCTCCCCAAATTCAGACCGTTCGTAATGGTACATTTAGCCGCATTTTAAGGTTCCTCAGCTTGTTGCGGTTTTATTTTTCCTGGACATGTATTTTCTCATAGGATTTACTCGGCGTATGTCAAAGAGATCGAAGACAAGCCGAGTCCTACCCTCTGGGGGACCAAGATGCCATTCGGAGAGCTCCTGTACGAGAAGGGGGAGAAAGGCGGGTGGGTGCACAGCGTTTGTTTCTCCCCGAGCGGCCAGTACCTCGCTTGGGTCGACCATAACAGCGCGGTCAACGTGGCAGACTCCACGCAAGACAAAATGTAAGTAAAGCATCGAGGTGACGCACTTGGTCCCTTCGATGTGGATGACCTCACAAATAATGGGGGGGGGGGGGTCCATTAACCAGGAATTGCTAGTTTCAGCATATTTGCTGAGCGCGCGGTGGCCCTGGTTGCTTGATCCGTGCCCACTGAGTGCGATGCCCCCGGTTGGCTGATCTGTGCCCGCTGAGCGAGGTGCCCCCGGTTGCCTGATCCGTGCCCGATGAGCGCGGTGCCCCCGGTTGCCTGATCCGTTCCTGCTGAGCACGGTGCCCCCGGTTGCCTGATCCGTTCCTGCTGAGCACGGTGCCCCCGGTTGCCTGATCCGTGCCCGCTGAGCGCGGTGCCCCCTGGTTGCCTGATCCGTGCCTGCTGAGCACGGTGCCCCCGGTTGCCTGATCCGTGCCCGCTGAGCGCGGTGCACCCTGGTTGCCTGATCCGTGCCCGCTGAGCGCGGTGCCCCCTGGTTGCCTGATCCATGCCTGGCGGGGCAGCTCGCACGTCGTTTCCATAACACGGGCCTGACCTCAGGGTAAATGAGGTGCAAAGTGACGGGCAGGACCCAAATAGTGTCCCCTGGCAGCGATGCACTTGAAACCCTGGGATGGGACGTGGAGTCGAGTGTTTCCTGTCCTTGCGAAGTGGATGTAAATCTGGCCGTCGCGGCGCACCTGTTCAGCCCCGTTTCCTGTCTCCTGTGTTACAGAGTGACTGAAATGAAGACGGAGTTCCTGCCCTTCCTGAGTGTGCTATTTGTGAATGAAACCCGGCTTGTCGCTGCTGTAAGTTTGTCATTTTGTTGGCGAGGTTTCTACTTTGACAGATCGCAGCTCTCTCCCTCCCCTCGTCCCAAAACCAGTCGCCCAGAGCCGCGAGAACGACAGATTCCCCCAGAGAAATTCTGCAGATTCATTATTTTAACTTAAAACTTACCAAAGGCAACTTTTTTTCCTGCCGTTTTCACTTGAACTCGGAAGGAACACGCTTGTAATTGCCCGGCTCTTCTCTTGTGATGAACTCAGCAGCTCTCTGTAGCAATGAACTCAGCAGACTGCAAGTAAAACATGGAGCTTTCAGATTAGTAAGTGAACCCTGCAGCTCCATCTCTGAACTCAGCAGACTGCAAGTAAAACATGGAGCTTTCAGATTAGTAAGTGAACCCTGCAGCTCCAGCTCTGAACTCAGCAGACTGCAAGTAAAACAGGGAGCTTTCAGATTAGTAAGTGAACCCTTCAGCTCCATCTCTGAACTCGGCAGACTGCAAGTAAAACATGGAGCTTTCAGATTAGTAAGTGAACCCTGCAGCTCCAGCTCTGAACTCAGCAGACTGCAAGTAAAACATGGAGCTTTCAGATCAGTTACAAGTATTTACTGTATAAACTATAACAAGTTCCGTAGCGCAGTACAATGGGTGAAACAGTAACAAATACAAGTTAAAAACATAGAACAATAGGAGAGAGGACCCTGCAGCTCTATCCAGCATTGAACTCAGCAGGCTACAGGTAAACATGGGGCTTTAAAATCTGCAAATGAACCCTGCAGTTCTTTAGCATTGAACTCAGCAGGCTACAGGTAAACATGGGGTTTTAAGATCAGTACATAAACACTGCAGCTCACACTAGCACTTAACTCAGCAGACAGGAGTCTTAACACCGTAAGTGAACCCTGCAGCTTGATCGCTGAACTCAGCAGACTGCAAGTAAGACATGGAGGTCACAGGTGCCTCATTGCACGGCTTATTTAATAAATAAACACACCATTCCTTCTCCATCAGGGCCACAACTGCGCCCCCTATCTCTTCTCGTATTCTGGGCCGGGACAGTTTTTCCTGGAGGGCAAAATTGACACCCAGAAGCAAAACTCCAAGTCGGAGCTCTCCGCGATGCAGCACTTCCGCAACCTGGACAAGAAGGCTGTCAAGGAGCAGGAGAACCCGGAGCTGGACACGCTGCACCAGAACAGCATCAGGTCAGGCCTGTTCCATGTTCACAGCAAGCTAGTTACTACAGCCACCTCCTGGTAAGCCAGGAAAACGCCGGAGATGGCACCGGCCGGGTCCTAAATCATGCCCCTCCATAGACTATTAAAAGGTGAATGACAGCACCGGGGATTCTTTCTATGGTCATTCGTTTAAATGTCACTGAGAAATCTCAATGTATCTTTCCTGGTAAAATACTTTGCAAGCAAATAAAGATTTCTAAAATAAAAAGGTAAACAGAGTGGAAAAGGGCCCGGTTGAATGATGGACACGGCTGTGGGCACCAAGGGCTCGCCTCAAAGTAATTCTATCAGCAGAGTTTAAAAAAAAAAAATATATATATATATATATATATATCCATCCATTGTGTTTTTTTTTTAAACTTAACAGCTGAACCAAATCGAATGAATTCGACCACAGACAAAATCTGGAGTTTGGGGTTACTTTTAGGGTTAGGATCAGAGTTTGGGGTTACTTTTAGGGTTAGGATCGAAGTTTGGGGTTATTTTGAAGGTTAGGATCGGGGTTATTTTTAGTGTTAGGATCAGGGTTATTTTTAGGGTACGGATCAGGGTTATTTTTAGGGTTAGGATCGGGGTTATTTTTTAGGTTAGGATCGGGGTTATTTTTTGGGTAAGGATCGGGGTTATTTTTAGGGTAAGGATCGGGGTTATTTTTAGGGTAAGGATCGGGGTTATTTTTAGGGTTAGGATCGGGGTTATTTTTAGGGTAAGGATCGGGGTTATTTTTAGGGTTAGGATCGGGGTTATTTTTAGGGTTAGGATCGGGGTTATTTTTAGGGTTAGGATCGGGGTTATTTTTAGGGTTAGGATTGGGGTTAGGATCAGGGTTAGGATCAGGGTTATTTTTAGGGTTAGGATCGGAGTTGGGGTTATTTTTAGGGTTAGGATCGGGGTTATTTTTTGGAATAGGATCGGAGTTATTTTTAGGGTTAGGATCGGGGTTGGAGTTATTTTTAGGGTTAGGATCGGGGTTGGAGTTATTTTTAGGGTTAGGATCGGGGTTATTTTTAGGGTTAGAATCGGGGTTATTTTTAGGGTTATTTTTTAGGGTTAGGATCGGAGTTGGGGTTATTTTTAGGGTTAGGATCGGGGTTGGAGTTATTTTTAGGGTTAGGATCGGGGTTATTTTTAGGGTTAGAATCGGAGTTGGGGTTATTTTTTAGGGTTAGGATCGGAGTTGGGGTTATTTTTAGGGTTAGGATCGGGGTTATTTTTTGGGTTAGGATCGGAGTTATTTTTAGGGTTAGGATCGGGAGGGAGTTATTTTTAGGGTTAGGATCGGGGTTATTTTTAGGGTTAGGATTGGAGTGCAATGCAATAGACAGCCAGAGAATCATGGGAGTTGTAGTTCAGCATCTGGGGGGGGTCAGAGTCTGAGATCCCGGCTTTAGTCCACACATACTAACCCATGCTTTTCCCAATTCCTCCTCAGCCAAATGGCGATTGTGGGGGGCGACGCTTCCAACGTGACGTCTTTCAGCAGCACAGGGAAGGACGGCGCTCTGGTTATCTGGAACACAAAGGTGGTTTAGTGTTTACGTTCCTGTGTATAGTGTGTCATTGCTCGCTGTATTAAATCGCCGTGAAATGGTTAACCCCGCTTATTCCTCCATCGCAGCTCTAATGTGAAATAAGGCTGTTCAGCCGTCTGGGAGGCCGGGGGGTCCGCGTGACAATCAGTAAGCAGAGAGGATGCATTCCATACAGGAGAATTCCACTCCGCGGCCAACTTCCGGAGGGTCGTGGAGAGACGCCAGCGTCCACAACCAGCGGCCCCAACTGCCTCTGAGACCTGCTCTACGCTCGCTTTGGATTGGATTAAAATCCAGGGGGTTTTAACGGTGTTTTTCTTTTAAGTAAAATATGATTTGTTTATTTTCTTTGTGTGAAGCAGGAAATTATTCAGGGGAGCATGGGGGGGGGTCTATCCACAGAGGGGGGGTTATACAGGGGGAGCAGGGGGGCGTCTATCCACAGGAGCGGGGGGTATACAGGGGGAGCGTCTATCCACAGGAGCGGGGGGTTTATACAGGGGGAGCAGGTCTATCCAGAGAAGGGGGGGGTCTAGCCATAGAAGTGGGGGGTCTATCTACAGGAGTGGGGGGTATATCCACAGGAACAGGGGAGAGTAAATCAAAAGGAGCAGTGGGGGGTCTATCCACAGGAGCGGGGGGTCTATCCACAGGAGCGGGGGGGGGTCTATTCACAGGAGCGGGGGGGGGTCTATCCACAGGAGCGGGGGGGTCTATCCACAGGAGCGGGGGGGTCTATCCACAGGAGCGGGGGGCTATCCACAGGAGCGGGGGGGTTATACAGGGGGAGCAGAGCAGGTCTATCCACAGAAGCAGGGGGGTCTATCCACAGAAGGGGGGGGTCTAGTCATAGAAGCAGGGGGGGGTCTATCCACAGGAGCGAGGGGGCTATCTACAGGAGCAGGGGGGTATATCCACAGGAACAGGGGAGAGTATATCAACAGGAGCAGTGGGGGGGGATCTATCCACATTAGCGGGGGGGGGGTCTATCCACAGGAGCGGGGGGGTCTAGCCACAGGAGCGGGGGGGTCTAGCCACAGGAGCGGGGTGGGCTATCCACAGGAGCAGGGGGATTATACAGGTGGAGCAGGTCTATCCACAGAAGCAGGGGGGTCTATCCACAGGAGGGGGGGGTTATACAGGGGGAGCGTCTATCCACAGGAGCGGGGGGTGTTTATACAGGGGGAGCAGGTCTATCCAGAGAAGGGGGGGGTCTAGCCATAGAAGTGGGGGGTCTATCTACAGGAGTGGGGGGTATATCCACAGGAACAGGGGAGAGTAAATCAAAAGGAGCAGTGGGGGGTCTATCCACAGGAGCGGGGGGGGTCTATCCACAGGAGCGGGGGGGGGTCTATTCACAGGAGCGGGGGGGGGTCTATCCACAGGAGCGGGGGGGTCTATCCACAGGAGCGGGGGGGTCTATCCACAGGAGCGGGGGGCTATCCACAGGAGCGGGGGGGATTATACAGGGGGAGCAGAGCAGGTCTATCCACAGAAGCAGGGGGGTCTATCCACAGAAGGGGGGGGTCTAGTCATAGAAGCAAGGGGGGTCTATCCACAGGAGCGAGGGGGCTATCTACAGGAGCAGGGGGGTATATCCACAGGAACAGGGGAGAGTATATCAACAGGAGCAGTGGGGGGGGATCTATCCACATTAGCGGGGGGGGGGTCTATCCACAGGAGCGGGGGGGTCTAGCCACAGGAGCGGGGGGGTCTAGCCACAGGAGCGGGGTGGGCTATCCACAGGAGCAGGGGGGATTATACAGGTGGAGCAGGTCTATCCACAGAAGCAGGGGGGTCTATCCACAGGAGGGGGGGGTTATACAGGGGGAGCGTCTATCCACAGGAGCGGGGGGTGTTTATACAGGGGGAGCAGGTCTATCCACAGAAGGGGGGGGTCTAGCCATAGAAGCAAGGGGGGTCTATCTACAGGAGCGGGGGGGTTATACAGGGGGAGCGTCTATCCACAGGAGCGGGGGGTGTTTATACAGGGGGAGCAGGTCTATCCACAGAAGGGGGGGGTCTAGCCATAGAAGCAAGGGGGGTCTATCCACAGGAGCGGGGGGGTCTATCTACAGGAGCAGGGGGGTATATCCACAGGAACAGGGGAGAGTATATCAACAGGAGCAGTGGGGGGGGATCTATCCACATTAGCGGGGGGGGGTCTAGCCACAGGAGCGGGGGGGTCTAGCCACAGGAGCGGGGGGGTCTAGCCACAGGAGCGGGGGGGTCTAGCCACAGGAGCGGGGTGGGCTATCCACAGGAGCAGGGGGGATTATACAGGGGGAGCAGGTCTATCCACAGGAGCGGGGGGGGTCTAACCACAGGAAGGGGGGTCTATCTACAGGAGCGTGGGGGAAATCCACAGGAACTGTGGGGGGGTCTATCCACATTAGCAGGGGGGGGTCTATCCACAGAAGCAGGGGGGGCTATCCACGGGAGCAGGGGGGGCTATCCACGGGAGCAGGGGGGGCTATCCACATTAGCGGGGGGGGTCTAGCCACAGAAGCAGGGGGGGCTATCCACGGGAGCAGGGGGGGGTCTATCCACAGGAGCAAGAGCAGAGTGGAAAAGGGCCCAGTTGAATGATGGACACGGCTGTGGGCACCAAGGGCTCGAAGTAATTCTATCAGCAGAGTTTATAAAATATATATATATAAATCCATCGTTTTTTTTTAAATTAACAGCCGAATCAAATCGAATGAATTCGACCACAGACAAAATCTGAAAATAAATTCCGCTTTTAGGCTAGGGTCAAACAAACGCATTTTTTGCATCGACCGTCAAAAAGTGCGTTTGAACGCATTGACTTTTTTTTTATGGTGGATGCGAAAGCGGTCATACGATGCGCATTTTCGTGCGTTTTTTTTTACGGATCGTCAATAAAACACTTTTTTCGTCTGGACGTTATGTTGGCCGGACATTAGCAGCGTTTGACGTCTCCTAGTCACGCACACACGCCGCTAGCGGACGCAGCGCACTCTGTACGTCAGTACTAGCGGTTCTACGTTCTCGAAAAAATGCGTTCATTTTCCACTTGCGTTGCACGGCTGGACTTTCGTGCGACCGTACTTCATATATTGGCCGTCATTTGCTGCTACTGCGGCCGTGATAAAGTGCGCCTAAACGCACGTTAAAAATGCGTTGGTCTGACCCCAGCCTTAGAAAGAAAAAAATTACACACAGCAATAAGCCCAAAATGACATTCACTGCCCAAAAGGGTCTCTAACCCGTTATTAACCCTAAAAATAACTAACCCTAAAATATCTGTACACCAGTGGTTACTTTAAGGGTTAGGATCGGAGTTGGGGTTATTTTTAGGGTTAGGATCAGAGTTGGGGTTATTTTTAGGGTTAGGATCGGAGTTGGGGTTATTTTTAGGGTTAGGATCGGAGTTGGGGTTATTTTTAGGGTTAGGAGCGGAGTTGGGGTTATTTTTAGGGTTAGGAGCGGAGTTGGGGTTATTTTTAGGGTTAGGATCGGAGTTGGGGTTATTTTTAGGGTTAGGATCAGAGTTGGGGTTATTTTTAGGGTTAGGATCGGAGTTGGGGTTATTTTTAGGGTTAGGATCGGAGTTGGGGTTATTTTTAGGGTTAGGATCGGAGTTGGGGTTATTTTTAGGGTTAGGATCGGAGTTGGGGTTATTTTTAGGGTTAGGATCGGAGTTGGGGTTATTTTTAGGGTTAGGATCGGAGTTGGGGTTATTTTTAGGGTTAGGATCGGAGATGGGGTTATTTTTAGGGTTAGGATCAGAGTTGGGGTTATTTTTACGGTTAGGATCGGAGTTGGGGTTAGGATCGGAGTTGGGGTTATTTTTAGGGTTAGGATCAGGGTTACTTTTAGGGCTAGGTTCAGTTGCGATTAGTTTTAGGGTTAGGATCGGGGTTATTTTTAGGGTTAGGATCGGGGTTATTTTTAGGGTTAGGATCGGGGTTATTTTTTGGGTTAGGATCGGGGTTATTTTTTGGGTTAGGATCGGGGTTATTTTTTGGGTTAGGATCGGGGTTGGGGTTATGTGTCACGATGGCGTCCTGGCTGCTGTGTAACACGACAAAGTGCTAGAGGCTCACCAAGACCTCGTCATTAGGATTCCTGCGGCTCCGAGGACGACGTTTCTCCAGAGAACCGGCACGTTGCTCCAGCACCTGAAACACAAAGGGAAGCTCCTGGTCAGCGCCCGGGTACCAGAGCGTGAAGCATGCTGGGGGAATTCACCACAACGGGGATTGTGGGTAATACCCAAATCAAACCACAAAGTTAGAGGATTAAACTCACCATGGGTTAAATCACAAAGCACCGCTCAATGACATCATGGTGTTAGTGATTAACCCCCTCCTGCCCTGTTGCCTAAATCTTTCATTGCACGGATTGGTCACTACACCCTCTGAATAACAGGTAAAGGTGTACGTTTAATAAACTGTGAAAGAGTGTGATAAGCAGTGAGAAGGCTTTACTCGCCTTAGCAAAGTGAAAAGTCCATAAAATGGTGTTTAACCCTTTCACTGCTGAGGACGTGTGGGAAACGTCCTCATTGACTCCTAAGGAAAGATGGGGTGGAGAGGGGGTTACATTGAACCCTGATATCTCCCGACTGTTGGCACCTAGCAGGGACATGTTTGGTATCATTAGAAAGGCCAGAGTATGGCCTTTCCAATAATACCATTAAAAGTAATAATTAAAAAAAAAAGTTGTTTTTTTTTTAGATGTGAAATGGCTCAGCAGTGAAGGGGTTAATAACCTGTGATAAGGCAGGTAGGAACTGAAATATCTCACCTCTTCTCATCGTGGGGATAAGTACACGGAGAGTAATGGGAATGTACCGGTTTAATAAACGGTGTAAAGTAGAGACCAGCTTTATCACTGGATAAGTATTCTGCAAAGTACCCTTTACTTATCACCCTGTCAGACCTGCTGATAAAGGCCTCCATCTGGTGAAGCACGGAGCAAAATTCAGGAACTTGTCATGAAATGTATACACTGTGAGACATGTAGCCCACCCATTAACAAAAAAAAAAAAAATATATATACTGCGAGGAATGAAGCCTGCCCATTAACCCTTAACATACAACTAAACCAAGGTAAAAACAAAAGTAATACACAATGTAATATATAGTCTGACCATTAACCCTGTCACTGCTGAGCTATTTCCATCCTGTGGAAAAAAAAATTGTTACGTATTTATTTTATTATTTTGTCTTTACACTGAATATGGTCATGTTGGAGATCATTGGAAAGGCCAGACTCTGCTCTTTCCAATGAAGAGGGTTAACGGGTGGTTTGGCAGAGTAAACTACGATCCGGTCAGGAGGATTGTAGTTTATCACAAAGGATGTCATTGTGCAGCTCAGAATACATTCCCCGCATTACTTTATCCACTGATCACTGTGATCACTTATCACGGCCGTTTCGTGAGATAAGTTTTCTTTTCTCAGGTTATTAAACGACCCTCTGTGACAGAGTCTGTGCAGCTGAGTAAAACAAAGATCTGCTGAGTAAAGTTAACATCGTGATAAAGCTAGTTTTAGCACGGTTTATTAACCACTTGGCTGCTAAGGACTAGGGATGAGCCGAACACTCCCTGAGTTCGGTTCGATGCCGAACCCGAACTTTCCAAATGTTCGGATCCGAACCCAAACTCCATACAACTCAATGGGGCTGAAAATTCGTTTTTTAGAGTGCCCTCCAAGAGGGCATATATGCTAGATATTTTCCATAAAAGGTGTATGGGGGTCCGGGTAGTGCTCTGGGGGACAGGAAACAAGGACAAAAAGTTTAAAAAAAAAAAAACGTTTTTAAAGGGACAGTGAGTTTTCCATGAAATAAGGGTTAAAAATAAAAACCAAAAAATTCCTTCAAATATCGTGCCTAGGAGGTCCCATAACCTGCCCGTGAAGTGGCGGATTTCTAGGATGTATAGAAATATGTAAAAAACAAAAAATGACATTTCAAATGACGTAAATGCTTTTCCTTTAATCTATCCATAAACAACTGCTTGGGGTGGCAGTTGGTATGGAAAAGAGGAGACATTTTCGGACACGCAGAAAAAGTTTACTGATTTTTTGGCGGTGAAAACAGGAGAATGACTGGAGAATGGAAAATTCTAGACCAAATACCCGATTTGGAAAGTGAGATAAATGGAGAGAATTTTTTTGATTTGGCTATTTTGACCTAGAATTTTCTCTTCAGTCATTCTCCTGAGTTTCACCTTTCTCTGAATAACTGTCAGGGTTATTCAGAGAGCGGTGAAGAGCAGGAGAATGACTGGAGAATGGAAAATTCTAGGTCAAAATAGCCAAACCAGAAGAATTCTCCCATTTAGGCTAGGGTCAGACTAGCGAATTTTTAACATGTGTTTAGGCGCACTTAATCACGGCCGCACTAGCAGCAAATGACGGGCAATGACAGCCAATATACGAAGTACGGCCGCACGAAAGTCCGGCTGCGCAACGCAAGTGGAAAACGAACGCATTTTTTCGAGAACGCAGAACCGCTAGTACGGACGTACAGAGTGCGCTGCGCCCGCTAGCGGCGTGTGTGCGTGATTTGGAGACGTCAGACCCTGCTCATGTCCGGCCAACATAACGTCCAGACACCCAAAGTTTCCTGGTTTGGATCCGTAAAAAAAAAAAAAAAAAATCACACACAAAAATGCGCATCGTATGACCGTTTTCGCGCATTCCGTGAAAAAATAAGGCAATGCGTTCGGACGCACCACCACGGTGGTGCGTGGCGCTATATAAAAAAAAAAAAGGTGAGCCCGGTGGTGCGTGGTGCTATATAAAAAAAGGTGAGCCCGGTGGTACGTGGCACTATATAAAAAAAAAAAAGGTGAGCCCGGTGGTGCGTGGTGCTATATAAAAAAAGGTGAGCCCGTGGTTACGTGGCACTATATAAAAAAAAAAAAAAGGTGAGCCCGGTGGTGCGTGGTGCTATATAAAAAAAGGTGAGCCCGGTGGTACGTGGCACTATATAAAAAAAAAAAAAGGTGAGCCCGGTGGTGCGTGGCACTATATAAAAAAAAAAGGTGAGCCCGGTGGTGCGTGGCGCTATATAAAAAAAAGGTGAGCCCAGTGGTGCGTGGCGCTATATAAAAAAAAGGTGAGCCCAGTGGTGCGTGGCGCTATATAAAAAAAAAGGTGAGCCAGTGGTGCGTGGCGCTATATAAAAAAAAGGTGAGCCCGGTGCTGCGTAACGCTATACAAAAGGGAGCCCGGTGCTGCGTAACGCTATACAAAGGGAGCCCGGTGCCGCGTAACGCTATACAAAGGGAGCCCGGTGCCGCGTAACGCTATACAAAGGGAGCCCGGTGCTGCGTAACGCTATACAAAAGGGAGCCCGGTGCTGCGTAACGCTATACAAAAGGGAGCCCGGTGCTGCGTAACGCTATACAAAAGGGAGCCCGGTGCTGCGTAACGCTATACAAAAGGGAGCCCGGTGCTGCGTAACGCTATACAAAAGGGAGCCCGGTGCTGCGTAACGCTATACAAAGGGAGCCCGGTGCTGCGTAATGCTATACAAAAGGGAGCCCGGTGCTGCGTAACGCTATACAAAGGGAGCCCGGTGCTGCGTAAAGCTATATACGTGCTGTGTGCGGCGCTGTGTCCCTTTGCGATGTCACTACAGCTCACTTCTACTCCGGCACCACGCTCCCTCATTACTGGTCCATGCACAGCATGCTGACACAGTACAGCGGTCACGTGACCAGGAAGAGGCTGAACGCTCCAGCCAGCAGCCATCCAATCAAAAGCTCTGAATAGAAGCGCATTGCAGGTCATTGGAGAGCATGAACCGATGTACATTCCTGACTGGTTTCCAGGAAACCTTGACCAGCGCCTGCAGAACCAAGCTTTGTGGGAGGAGGGGCCAAGCGTTGAGAGGGTGGTTTTCTGGGGGGGGGGGGGGGGAGGTGCTAAATTTGGAGGGCCCGAGCCCACAGAGGTCTTTCATAATAAATTTTGTAAAAACAACATTAGCAACATCGAAGATGACGTCACCACTCTGCTGGCCAGGTGATTTATGGTGCCAGCCTGGCATAAACCCTGTCCCCCCCCATATGACGTAATATCCGGTTCCAGAGCCCTAAAAGGTGACTTAAATTCACACGCACTGTCTGGACATGACACACGTTACTCCCTGTGGTTAAAGCAGCCACGGGAACTTCCTCACAGTGTTATGCTAGCGCCTCCACCAATATGGCAGCCCGTGGCCTCCTGCCAAAACCTCCAACGCGCTCCCCTGTCAGGAGCCGATAGAGCCAATGGAAAGTTTGAGTGCCGGCAGCTCGGCCAATCGGGAGTAGCCCTGTTGGACAAGGGGCGGGAAGCATTGAAGTCCCACTCTGGCAGTCCCGTGACAGGGAGAAAGAAGGCAGCTCGCTGCAGCGCAGCGCTGATTGGTTGTCGGGTAAAGATACCAGCCAGTAGCAGTGCTCGGCAGGTGCCCTATTGTCGGGTGAAACCAATCGGAGCGGCAGGAGTTGGTGACGCGCGGTCAGCTGGGGTTTGTTTACGGGCGGATGTTGTGATCCTTAGCCGGGTTTGTCTGGCAGCCCGGGGTGGGGGGGTTGAAGATGGAGGCCGCAGGGAGCCGAGCAGAGGGACCCGGGCTGGAGGGGATCGCGGGGGATATCTACTGCCTCAGCTACAACCAGGACTGCACGTAAGAATGGGGGGGGACACTGTGCCAGGCTGGAACAGAGGGGGGGGACACTGTGCCAGGCTGGAACAGAGGGGGGGACACTGTGCCAGGCTGGAACAGAGGAGGGGGGGGACACTGTGCCAGGCTGGAACAGAGGAGGGGGGGACACTGTGCCAGGCTGGAACAGAGGAGGGGGGGACACTGTGCCAGGCTGGAACAGAGGAGGGGGGGGACACTGTGCCAGGCTGGAGGGGGGGGACACTGTGCCAGGCTGGAGGGGGGAGACACTGTGCCAGGCTGGAGGGGGGAGACACTGTGCCAGGCTGGAGGGAGGGGGGAGACACTGTGCCAGGCTGGAGGGAGGGGGGAGACACTGTGCCAGGCTGGAGGAGGGGGGGGAGACACTGTTCCGGGGCCGGAACGGAGGAAGGGGGCGGTCTCTGTTCCGGAGCGGAGGAAGGGGCGGTCTCTGTTCCGGAGCGGAGGAAGGGGCGGTCTCTGTTCCGGAGCGGAGGAAGGGGCGGTCTCTGTTCCGGAGCGGAGGAAGGGGCGGTCTCTGTTCCGGAGCGGAGGAAGGGGGCGGTCTCTGTTCCGGAGCGGAGGAAGGGGCGGTCTCTGTTCCGGAGCGGAGGAAGGGGGCGGTCTCTGTTCCGGAGCGGAGGAAGGGGGCGGTCTCTGTTCCGGAGCGGAGGAAGGGGGCGGTCTCTGTTCCGGAGCGGAGGAAGGGGGCGGTCTCTGTTCCGGAGCGGAGGAAGGGGCGGTCTCTGTTCCGGAGCGGAGGAAGGGGGCGGTCTCTGTTCCGGAACGGAGAAAGGGGGCGGTCTCTGTTCCGGAACGGAGGAAGGGGGCGGTCTCTGTTCCGGAACGGAGGAAGGGGCGGTCTCTGTTCCGGAACGGAGGAAGGGGGCGGTCTCTGTTCCGGAACGGAGGAAGGGGCGGTCTCTGTCTGTTCCGGAACGGAGGAAGGGGGCGGTCTCTGTTCCGGAACGGAGGAAGGGGGCGGTCTCTGTTCCGGAGCGGAGGAAGGGGGCGGTCTCTGTTCCGGGGCCGGAGCGGAGGAAGGGGGCGGTCTCTGTTCCGGGGCCGGAGCGGAGGAAGGGGCGGTCTCTGTTCCGGAGCGGAGGAAGGGGCGGTCTCTGTTCCGGAGCGGAGGAAGGGGGCGGTCTCTGTTCCGGAGCGGAGGAAGGGGGCGGTCTCTGTTCCGGAGCGGAGGAAGGGGGCGGTCTCTGTTCCGGAGCGGAGGAAGGGGGCGGTCTCTGTTCCGGAGCGGAGGAAGGGGCGGTCTCTGTTCCGGAGCGGAGGAAGGGGGCGGTCTCTGTTCCGGAGCGGAGGAAGGGGGCGGTCTCTGTTCCGGAGCGGAGGAAGGGGGCGGTCTCTGTTCCGGAGCGGAGGAAGGGGGCGGCTCTGTTCCGGAGCGGAGGAAGGGGCGGTCTCTGTTCCGGAGCGGAGGAAGGGGGGGTCTCTGTTCCGGAGCGGAGGAAGGGGGGCGGTCTCTCTGTCCCGGGCCGGAGCGGAGGAAGGGGGCGTCTCTGTTCCGGGGCCGGGGCCGGTCTCTGTTCCGGGGCCGGAGCGGAGGAAGGGGGCGGTCTCTGTTCCGGGGCCGGAGCGGAGGAAGGGGGCGGTCTCTGTTCCGGAGCGGAGGAAGGGGGCGGGTCTCTGTTCCGGAGCGGAGGAAGGGCGGTCTCTGTTCCGGAGCGGAGGAAGGGGCGGTCTCTGTTCCGGAGCGGAGGAGGGGGCGGTCTCTGTTCCGGAGCGGAGGAAGGGGGCGGTCTCTGTTCCGGAGCGGAGGAAGGGCGGCGGTCTCTGTTCCGGAGCGGAAGGAAGGGGGCGGTCTCTGTTCGGAGCGGAGGAAGGGGGCGGTCTCTGTTCCGGAGCGGAGGAAGGGGGCGGTCTCTGTTCCGGGGCCGGAGGAAGGGGGCGGTCTCTGTTCCGGGGCCGGAGGAAGGGGCGGTCTCTGTCCGGGGCCGGAGGAAGGGCGGTCTCTGTTCCGGGGCGGAGGAAGGGGCGGTCTCTGTTCCGGGGCCGGAGGAAGGGGGCGGTCTCTGTTCCGGGGCCGGAGGAAGGGGGCGGTTCTCTGTTCCGGGCCGGAGGAAGGGGCGGTCTCTGTTCCGGGGCCGGAGGAAGGGGGCGGTCTCTGTTCCGGGCCGGAGGAAGGGGCGGTCTCTGTTCCGGGCCGGAGGAAGGGGGCGGTCTCTGTTCCGGGCCGGAGGAAAGGGGCGGTCTCTGTTCGGGGCCGGAGGAAGGGGGCGGTCTCTGTTCCGGGGCGGAGGAAGGGGGCGGTCTCTGTTCCGGGGCCGGAGCGGAGGAAGGGGGCGGTCTCTGTTCCGGGGCCGGAGCGGAGGAAGGGGGCGGTCTCTGTTCCGGGGCCGGAGCGGAGGAAGGGGGGCGGTCTCTGTTTCCGGGGCCGGAGCGGAGGAAGGGGGCGGTCTCTGTTCCGAGGGCCGGGGCGGTCTCTGTTCCGGGGCCGGAGCGAGGAAGGGGGCGGTCTCTGTTCCGGGGCCGGAGCGGAGGAAGGGGGCGGTCTCTGTTCCGGAGCGGAGAAGAAGGGGGGCGGTCTCTGTTCCGGAGCGGAGAAGGGGCGGTCTCTGTTCCGGAGCGGAGGAAGGGGCGGTCTCTGTTCGGAGCGGAGGAAGGGGGCGGTCTCTGTTCCGGAGCGGAGGAAGGGGCGGTCTCTGTTCCGGGGCGGAGCGGAGGAAGGGGCGGTCTCTGTTCCAGGGCCGGGGCGGTCTCTGTTCCGGGGCCGGAGTGGAGGAAGGGGGCGGTCTCTGTTCCGGGGCCGGAGCGGAGGAAGGGGGCGGTCTGTCTCCGGAGCGGAGGAAGGGGGCGGTCTCTGTTCCGGAGCGGAGGAAGGGGCGGTCTCTGTTCTGTTCCGGAGCGGAGGAAGGGGGCGGTCTCTGTTCCGGAGCGGAGGAAGGGGGCGGTCTCTGTTCCGGAGCGGAGGAAGGGGGCGGTCTCTGTTCCGGGGCCGGAGCGGAGGAAGGGGGCGGTCTCTGTTCCGGGGCCGGAGCGGAGGAAGGGGGCGGTCTCTGTTCCGGGGCCGGAGCGGAGGAAGGGGGCGGTCTCTGTTCCGGGGCCGGAGCGGAGGAAGGGGGGCGGTCTCTGTTCCGGGCCGGAGCGGAGGAAGGGGGCGGTCTCTGCTTCCGGGGCCGGGGCGGTCTCTGTTCCGGAGCGGAGGAAGGGCGGTCTCTGTTCCGGGGCCGGAGCGGAGGAAGGGGGCGGTCTCTGTTCCGGGGCCGGAGCGGAGGAAGGGGCGGTCTCTGTTCCGGGGCCGGAGCGGAGGAAGGGGCCGGTCTCTGTTCCGGAGCGGAGGAAGGGGGCGGTCTCTGTTCCGGAGCGGAGGAAGGGGGCGGTCTCTGTTCCGGAGCGGAGGAAGGGGCGGTCTCTGTTTCGGAGCGGAGGAAGGGGGCGGTCTCTGTTCCGGAGCGGAGGAAGGGGGCGGTCTCTGTTCCGGAGCGGAGGAAGGGGGCGGTCTCTGTTCCAGGGGGGCGGTCTCTGTTCCGGGCCGGAGTGGAGGAAGGGGGCGGTCTCTGTTCCGGGGCCGGAGCGGAGGAAGGGGCGGTCTCTGTTCCGGAGCGGAGGAAGGGGGCGGTCTCTGTTCCGGAGCGGAGGAAGGGGGCGGTCTCTGTTCCGGAGCGGAGGAAGGGGGCGGTCTCTGTTCCGGAGCGGAGGAAGGGGGCGGTCTCTGTTCCGGAGCGGAGGAAGGGGGCGGTCTCTGTTCCGGGGCCGGAGGAAGGGGCGGTCTCTGTTCCGGGGCCGGAGCGGAGGAAGGGCGGTCTCTGTTCCGGGGCCGGAGCGGAGGAAGGGGGCGGTCTCTGTTCCGGGGCCGGAGCGGAGGAAGGGGGCGGTCTCTGTTCCGGGGCCGGAGCGGAGGAAGGGGGCGGTCTCTGTTCCGGGCCGGAGCGGAGGAAGGGGGCGGTCTCTGTTCCGGGCCGGAGCGGAGGAAGGGGCGGTCTCTGTTCCGGGCCGGAGCGGAGGAAGGGGGCGGTCTCTGTTCCGGGCCGGCGGAGGAAAGGGGCGGTCTCTGTTCCGGGGCGGAGCGGGGAAGGGGGCGGTCTCTGTTCCGGGGCCGGAGCGGAGGAAGGGGGCGGTCTCTGTTCCGGGGCCGGAGCGGAGGAAGGGGGCGGTCTCTGTTCCGGGGCCGGAGCGGAGAAGGGGGCGGTCTCTGTTCCGGGGCCGGAGCGGAGGAAGGGGCGGTCTCTGTTCCGGGGCCGGAGCGGAGGAAGGGGCGGTCTCTGTTCCGGGGCCGGAGCGGAGGAAGGGGCGGTCTCTGTTCCGGGGCCGGAGCGGAGGAAGGGGGCGGTCTCTGTTCCGGGGCCGGAGCGGAGGAAGGGGGCGGTCTCTGTTCCGGGGCCGGAGCGGAGGAAGGGGGCGGTCTCTGTTCCGGGGCCGGAGCGGAGGAAGGGGCGGTCTCTGTTCCGGGCCGGAGCGGAGGAAGGGGGCGGTCTCTGTTCCGGGGCCGAGCGGAGGAAGGGGGCGGTCTCTGTTCGGGGCCGGAGCGGAGAAGGGGCGGTCTCTGTTCCGGGGCCGGAGCGGAGGAAGGGGGCGGTCTCTGTTCGGGGGGGCCGGAGCGGAAGGGGGGCGGTCTCGTTCCGGGGGCCGGAGCGGAGGAAGGGGGCGGTCTCTGTTCCGGGGCCGGAGCGGAGGAAGGGGCGGTCTCTGTTCCGGGGCCGGGGCGGTCTCTGTTCCGGGGCCGGAGCGGAGGAAGGGGGCGGTCTCTGTTCCGGAGCGGAGGAAGGGGGCGGTCTCTGTTCCGGAGCGGAGGAAGGGGGCGGTCTCTGTTCCGGAGCGGAGGAAGGGGGCGGTCTCTGTTCCGGAGCGGAGGAAGGGGGCGGTCTCTGTTCCGGAGCGGAGGAGGGGGCGGTCTCTGTTCCGGAGGGAGGAAGGGGGCGGTCTCTGTTCCGGAGCGGAGGAAGGGGCGGTCTCTGTTCCGGAGCGGAGGAAGGGGGCGGTCTCTGTTCCGGAGCGGAGGAAGGGGGCGGTCTCTGTTCCGGAGCGGAGGAAGGGGGCGGTCTCTGTTCCGGGGCCGGAGGAAGGGGGCGGTCTCTGTTCCGGGGCCGGAGGAAGGGGGCGGTCTCTGTTCCGGGGCCGGAGGAAGGGGGCGGTCTCTGTTCCGGGGCCGGAGGAAGGGGGCGGTCTCTGTTCCGGGGCCGGAGCGGAGGAAGGGGGCGGTCTCTGTTCCGGGGCCGGAGCGGAGGAAGGGGGCGGTCTCTGTTCCGGGGCGGAGCGGAGGAAGGGGGGCGGTCTCTGTTCGGGGCCGGAGCGGAGGAAGGGGCGGTCTCTGTTCCGGGGCCGGAGCGGAGGAAGGGGGCGGTCTCTGTTCCAGGCCGGGGCGGTCTCTGTTCCGGGGCCGGAGTGGAGGAAGGGGCGGTCTCTGTTCCGGGCCGGAGCGGAGGAAGGGGGCGGTCTCTGTTCCGGAGCGGAGGAAGGGGCGGTCTCTGTTCCGGAGCGGAGGAAGGGGCGGTCTCTGTTCCGGAGCGGAGGAAGGGGCGGTCTCTGTTCCGGAGCGGAGGAAGGGGGCGGTCTCTGTTCCGGAGCGGAGGAAGGGGGCGGTCTCTGTTCCGGAGCGGAGGAAGGGGCGGTCTCTGTTCCGGGGCCGGAGCGGAGGAAGGGGGCGGTCTCTGTTCCGGGGCCGGAGCGGAGGAAGGGGGCGGTCTCTGTTCCGGGGCGGGGCGGTCTCTGTTCCGGGGCCGGAGCGGAGGAAGGGGCGGTCTCTGTTCCGGGGCCGGAGCGGAGGAAGGGGCGGTCTCTGTTCCGGAGCGGAGGAAGGGGGCGGTCTCTGTTCCGGAGCGGAGGAAGGGCGGTCTCTGTTCCGGAGCGGAGGAAGGGGCGGTCTCTGTTCCGGAGCGGAGGAAGGGGGCGGTCTCTGTTCCGGAGCGGAGGAAGGGGGCGGTCTCTGTTCCGGAGCGGAGGAAGGGGCGGTCTCTGTTCCGGAGCGGAGGAAGGGGGCGGTCTCTGTTCCGGAGCGGAGGAAGGGGCGGTCTCTGTTCCGGAGCGGAGGAAGGGGGCGGTCTCTGTTCCGGGGCCGGAGCGAGGAAGGGGCGGTCTCTGTTCCAGGGCCGGGGCGGTCTCTGTTCCGGGGCCGGAGTGGAGGAGGGGGCGGTCTCTGTTCCGGGGCCGGAGCGGAGGAAGGGGGCGGTCTCTGTTCCGGAGCGGAGGAAGGGGGCGGTCTCTGTTCCGGAGCGGAGGAAGGGGCGGTCTCTGTTCCGGAGCGGAGGAAGGCGGAAGGGGGCCGGTCTCTGTTCCGGGAGAGGAGGGGGCGGTCTCTGTTCCGGAGCGGAGGAAGGGGCGGTCTCTGTTCCGGGGCCGGAGGGGGCGGGGCGTCTCGTTCCGGGGGCCGGAGCGGAGGAAGGGGGCGGTCTCTGTTCCGGGGCGGCGGAGGAAGGGGGCGGTCTCTGTTCCGGAGCGGGGAAGGGGGCGGTCTCTGTTCGGGAGTGAAGGGGCTCTGTTCCGGAGCGGAGGAAGGGGGCGGTCGGTTTGTTGGGGAAGGGCGTCTCTGAAGGGGGAAGGGGGCGGTCTCTGTTCCGGAGCGGAGGAAGGGGGCGGCTCTCTGTTCCGGAGCGGAGGAAGGGGGCGGTCTCTGTTCCGGAGCGGAGGAAGGGGCGGTCTCTTGTTAGGAAGGGGGCGGTCTCTGTTCCGGAGCGGAGGAAGGGGGCGGTCTCTGTTCCGGAGCGGAGGAAGGGGGCGGTCTCTGTTCGGGGCCGGGCGGAGGAAGGGGGCGGTCTCTGTTCCAGGGCCGGGGCGGTCTCTGTTCCGGGGCCGGAGTGGAGGAAGGGGGCGGTCTCTGTTCCGGGGCCGGAGCGGAGGAAGGGGGCGGTCTCTGTTCCGGAGCGGGGAAGGGGGCGGTCTCTGTTCCGGAGCGGAGGAAGGGGCGGTCTCTGTTCCGGAGCGGAGGAAGGGGCGGTCTCTGTTCCGGAGCGGAGGAAGGGGGCGGTCTCTGTTCCGGAGCGGAGGAAGGGGGCGGTCTCTGTTCCGGGGCGGAGGAAGGGGGCGGTCTCTGTTCCGGGGCCGGAGCGGAGGAAGGGGCCGGTCTCTGTTCCGGGCCGGAGTGGAGGAAGGGGGCGGTCTCTGTTCCGGGGCCGGAGCGGAGGAAGGGGGCGGTCTCTGTTCCGGAGCGGAGGAAGGGGGCGGTCTCTGTTCCGGAGCGGAGGAAGGGGCGGTCTCTGTTCCGGAGCGGAGGAAGGGGCGGTCTCTGTTCCGGAGCGGAGGAAGGGGGCGGTCTCTGTTCCGGAGCGGAGGAAGGGGGCGGTCTCTGTTCCGGGCCGGAGGAAGGGGCGGTCTCTGTTCCGGGGCCGGAGCGGAGGAAGGGGGCGGTCTCTGTTCCGGGGCCGGAGCGGAGGAAGGGGCGGTCTCTGTTCCGGGGCCGGAGCGGAGGAAGGGGGCGGTCTCTGTTCCGGGCCGGAGCGGAGGAAGGGGGCGGTCTCTGTTCCGGGGCCGGAGCGGAGGAAGGGGGCGGTCTCTGTTCCGGGGCCGGAGCGGAGGAAGGGGGCGGTCTCTGTTCCGGGGCCGGAGCGGAGGAAGGGGGCGGTCTCTGTTCCGGGGCCGGAGCGGAGGAAGGGGGCGGTCTCTGTTCCGGGGCCGGAGCGGAGGAAGGGGGCGGTCCTCTGTTCCGGCCGGAGCGGAGGAAGGGGGCGGTCTCTGTTCCGGGGCCGGAGCGGAGGAAGGGGGCGGTCTCTGTTCCGGGGCCGGAGCGGAGGAAGGGGCGCGGTCTCTGTTCCGGGGCCGGAGCGGAGGAAGGGGGCGGTCTCTGTTCCGGGGCCGGAGCGGAGGAAGGGGGCGGTCTCTGTTCCGGGCCGGAGCGGAGGAAGGGGCGGTCTCTGTTCCGGGGCCGGAGCGGAGGAAGGGGGCGGTCTCTGTTCCGGGGCCGGAGCGGAGGAAGGGGCGGTCTCTGTTCCGGGGCCGGAGCGGAGGAAGGGGGCGGTCTCTGTTCCGGGGCCGGAGCGGAGGAAGGGGGCGGTCTCTGTTCCGGGGCCGGAGCGGAGGAAGGGGGCGGTCTCTGTTCCGGGGCCGGAGCGGAGGAAGGGGGCGGTCTCTGTTCCGGGGCCGGAGCGGAGGAAGGGGGCGGTCTCTGTTCCGGGGCCGGAGCGGAGGAAGGGGGCGGTCTCTGTTCCGGGGCCGGGGCGGTCTCTGTTCCGGGGCCGGAGCGGTCTCTGTTCCGGGGCCGGAGCGGAGGAAGGGGGCGGTCCCTGTTCCGGGGCCGGAGCGGAGGAAGGGGGCGGTCTCTGTTCCGGAGCGGAGGAAGGGGGCGGTCTCTGTTCCGGAGCGAGGAAGGGGGCGGTCTCTGTTCCGGAGCGGAGGAAGGGGGCGGTCTCTGTTCCGGAGCGGAGGAAGGGGGCGGTCTCTGTTCCGGAGCGGAGAAGGGGCGGTCTCTGTTCCGGAGCGGAGGAAGGGGGCGGTCTCTGTTCCGGAGCGGAGGAAGGGGGCGGTCTCTGTTCCGGAGCGGAGGAAGGGGCGGTCTCTGTTCCGGAGCGGAGGAAGGGGCGGTCTCTGTTCCGGAGCGGAGGAGGGGGCGGTCTCTGTTCCGGAGCGGAGGAAGGGGCGGTCTCTGTTCCGGAGCGGAGGAAGGGGGCGGTCTCTGTTCCGGAGCGGAGGAAGGGGGCGGTCTCTGTTCCGGAGCGGAGGAAGGGGGCGGTCTCTGTTCCGGAGCGGAGGAAGGGGGCGGTCTCTGTTCCGGAGCGGAGGAAGGGGCGGTCTCTGTTCCGGAGCGGAGGAAGGGGGCGGTCTCTGTTCCGGAGCGGAGGAAGGGGGCGGTCTCTGTTCCGGAGCGGAGGAAGGGGGCGGTCTCTGTTCCGGAGCGGAGGAAGGGGGCGGTCTCTGTTCCGGAGCGGAGGAAGGGGGCGGTCTCTGTTCCGGAGCGGAGGAAGGGGCGGTCTCTGTTCCGGAGCGGAGGAAGGGGGCGGTCTCTGTTCCGGAGCGGAGGAAGGGGGCGGTCTCTGTTCCGGAGCGGAGGAAGGGGGCGGTCTCTGTTCCGGAGCGGAGGAAGGGGGCGGTCTCTGTTCCGGAGCGGAGGAAGGGGCGGTCTCTGTTCCGGAGCGGAGGAAGGGGGCGGTCTCTGTTCCGGAGCGAGGAAGGGGGCGGTCTCTGTTCCGGAGCGGAGGAAGGGGGCGGTCTCTGTTCCGGAGCGGAGGAAGGGGGCGGTCTCTGTTCCGGAGCGGAGGAAAGGGGGCGGTTTCTGTTCCGGAGCGGAGGAAGGGGGCGGTCTCTGTTCCGGAGCGGAGGAAGGGGCGGTCTCTGTTCCGGAGCGGAGGAAGGGGGCGGTCTCTGTTCCGGAGCGGAGGAAGGGGGCGGTCTCTGTTCCGGAGCGGAGGAAGGGGGCGGTCTCTGTTCCGGAGCGGAGGAAGGGGCGGTCTCTGTTCCGGAGCGGAGGAAAGGGGCGGTCTCTGTTCCGGAGCGGAGGAAGGGGCGGTCTCTGTTCCGGAGCGGAGGAAGGGGGCGGTCTCTGTTCCGGAGCGGAGGAAGGGGCGGTCTCTGTTCCGGAGCGGAGGAAGGGGGCGGTCTCTGTTCCGGAGCGGAGGAAGGGGGCGGTCTCTGTTCCGGAGCGGAGGAAGGGGGCGGTCTCTGTTCCGGAGCGGAGGAAGGGGGCGGTGTCTCTGTTCCGGAGCGGAGGAAGGGGGCGGTCTCTGTTCCGGAGCGGAGGAAGGGGGCGGTCTCTGTTCCGGAGCGGAGGAAGGGGGCGGTCTCTGTTCCGGGGCCGGAGCGGAGGAAGGGGCGGTCTCTGTTCCTGAGCCGGAGCGGAGGAAGGGGGCGGTCTCTGTTCCGGGGCCGGAGCGGAGGAAGGGGGCGGTCTCTGTTCCGGGGCCGAGGAAGGGGGCGGTCTCTGTTCCGGGGCCGAGGAAGGGGGCGGTCTCTGTTCCGGGGCCGAGGAAGGGGCGGTCTCTGTTCCGGGCCGAGGAAGGGGGCGGTCTCTGTTCCGGGCCGAGGAAGGGGGCGGTCTCTGTTCCGGGGCCGAGGAAGGGGCGGTCTCTGTTCCGGGGCCGAGGAAGGGGGCGGTCTCTGTTCCGGGGCCGAGGAAGGGGGCGGTCTCTGTTCCGGGCCGAGGAAGGGGGCGGTCTCTGTTCCGGAGCGGAGGAAGGGGGCGGTCTCTGTTCCGGAGCGGAGGAAGGGGCGGTCTCTGTTCCGGAGCGGAGGAAGGGGGCGGTCTCTGTTCCGGAGCGGAAGGGGGGCGGTCTCTGTTCCGGAGCGGAGGAAGGGGGCGGTCTCTGTTCCGGAGCGGAGGAAGGGGGCGGTCTCTGTTCCGGAGCGGAGGAAGGGGCGGTCTCTGTTCCGGAGCGGAGGAAAGGGGCGGTCTCTGTTCCGGAGCGGAGGAAGGGGGCGGTCTCTGTTCCGGAGCGGAGGAAGGGGCGGTCTCTGTTCCGGAGCGGAGGAAGGGGGCGGTCTCTGTTCCGGGGCCGGAGCGGAGGAAGGGGCGGTCTCTGTTCCTGAGCGGAGCGGAGGAAGGGGCGGTCTCTGTTCCGGGGCCGGAGCGGAGGAAGGGGGCGGTCTCTGTTCCGGGGCGAGGAAGGGGGGCGGTCTCTGTTCCGGGCCGAGGAAGGGGGCGGTCTCTGTTCCGGGCCGAGGAAGGGGCGGTCTCTGTTCCGGGGCCGAGGAAGGGGGCGGTCTCTGTTCCGGGGCCGAGGAAGGGGGCGGTCTCTGTTCCGGGCCGAGGAAGGGCGGTCTCTGTTCCGGGCCGAGGAAGGGGGCGGTCTCTGTTTCGGAGCGAGGAAGGGGGCGGTCTCTGTTCCGGAGCGGAGGAAGGGGGCGGTCTCTGTTCCGGAGCGGAGGAAGGGGGCGGTCTCTGTTCCGGAGCGGAGGAAGGCGGGCTCTTGTTCCGGAGCGGAGGAAGGGGGCGGTCTCTGTTCCGGAGCGGAGGAAGGGGGCGGTCTCTGTTCCGGAGCGGAGGAAGGGGGCGGTCTCTGTTCCGGAGCGGGCGGAGGAAGGGGCGGTCTCTGTTCCGGGGCCGAGCGGAGGAAGGGGGCGGTCTCTGTTCCGGAGCCGGAGGGAGGAAGGCGGTCTCTGTTCCGGGCCGGAGCGGAGGAAGGGGCGGTCTCTGTTCCGGGGCGGAGGAAGGGGGCGGTCTCTGTTCCGGAGGCCGAGGAAGGGGCGGTCTCTGTTCCGGGGCGGAGGAAGGGGGCGGTCTCTGTTCCGGAGCGGAGGAAGGGGGCGGTCTCTGTTCGGAGCCGAGGAAGGGGGCGGTCTCTGTTCCGGAGCCGAGGAAGGGGGCGGCTCGGTTCCGGAGCGGAGGAAGGGGCGGTGTCGGTTCCGGAGCGGAGGGGGGCGGTCTCGGGCCGGAGCGGAGGAAGGGGGCGGTCTCTGGGCCGGAGCGGAGGAAGGGGGCGGTGTCGGGGCCGGAGCGGAGGAAGGGGGCGGTGTCGGGGCCGGAGCGGAGGAAGGGGGCGGTGTCGGGGCCGGAGAGGAGGAAGGGGGCGGTGTCGGGGCCGGAGCGGAGGAAGGGGGCGGTGTCGGTTCCGGGGCCGGAGGGAGGGGGCGGTGTCTGTTCTGGGGCCGGAACAGAGGAGCAGGACAGCTTAAATAGTAATAAACAGAGCGCCGCCCCACCCCCCCATCACCTAGTTATTGATCTCTCCGCTGTATTCGCCTCTGGTCTGGTTGTCATCATTTTCGGGGATGGATCCCTCTGGATCCTCGTTGGGCTGCGGGAGATCCGGTTTAATTCTGCTCTTAATGGCAGTAAATGGAGATCTGACTCTGGCTTGGGAAGCTGTGACACCCACCATACTCACCCGCATCATCCCCCTTTCCCAATCCATACCTGAAAACGAGAGAAATCTCAATGTATCCTTCCTGGTAAAATACTTTGCAAATAAACTAACATCCTGGTGGCGCCGGATTAATAAACCAGGGGATCCCGCTGGGTTTAGGACAGTGATTGTGAGCCTCGGCACACCAGAGGTTCAGGAACTACTTGTCCCATGATGCTCAGCTAGTCATGTCTGTAAGCATTATGCGACACGTAGTTCCGACACATCTGAAGTGCTAAGGCTCACCACAACTGGTTTAGGAGGCGTCCGTCCCTCCGTCCTCTCCCAAATGTGTCAGGGCGGCAGGAGGAGATTTACTGCTTGGTGTTTTTAATTAGTGTCTTGAGATGAGTCAGAGAAACGGAGCGCTGGCACCGGGGAGGAAAGATTTCCTAGGCAAACTTTTTGTTTTCTCTCCTTCCATTGCGGCGCATACTCTGCCGCTCAGCCCAAACCAAGCGAACGCGCCATCTTTGTACATAAAGGAAACTCCTAAAAATCGCCCCATCTGATGGATGAGCTCCGGTAACAGAATAGACATTCAGGGGCATGTATAAAAATCTACAAAACAGACCGTATTCTCCAAAAATACGTGTCAGGAGGGTCTCGCCGGATTTTACAAACCTATACCGAGCTAGTTTACCAACAGGACTCCGAAAAAGTAGATTTTACCTACAGCACAGGCTTTTTAACTGTCCCAAATGTAACGATATCCGACTTTTTTTCTTTAAAGTAATTGCAAAGGAAAAATAAAAATTAGGAATTTTATCTAGTTTCCATAATGCAACATTTATCAAAAGCTTTGCTTTGTGGCTCTTGTTTATCTCATCTACAGTATTTAACAGTTAATGGTGGGAGGGAATGGTTAGATAAAGGTGGCAGTAGGCTATTTTTCTCCAGGCTACCTGAGACAAGCACTGGCAGCTGAATGAGATGAGAGGGAGCTTAAAAGCTTTCTATTCGACTCCCCCCCCCCCCCGTGACATCCTTTGAATACATCCCACACTATACAATGATGTGAGTCGGTGACTGACCCATTCACTCCATTCTATGATCAAAGCCACACAGCGAGGAGCAAGTGATGGAAAGATACAACACAAAATATCACACAATGGATGCACCCAGTGACACAGAGGAAAATATCACACAATGGATGCACCCAGTGACAGAGGAAAATATCACACAATGGATGCACCCAGTGACACATATAGAGGAGAATATCACACAATGGATGCACCCAGTGACACATAGGAAAATATCACACAATGGATGCGCCCAGTGACACATATAGAGGAAAATATCACACAATGGATGCACCCAGTGAAACAGAGGAAAATATCACACAATGGATGCACCCAGTGAAACAGAGGAAAATATCACACAATGGATGCACCCAGTGAAACATAGAGGGAAATATCACACAATGGATGCACCCAGTGACACATATAGAGGAAGATATCACACAATGGATGCACCCAGTGACAGAGGAAAATATCACACAATGGATGCACCCAGTGACACATAGAGGGTAATATCACACAATGGATGCACCCAGTGACACATATAGAGGAAGATATCACACAATGGATGCACCCAGTGACACATATATAGGAAAATATCACACAATGGATGCGCCCAGTGACACATATAGAGGAAGATATCACACAATGGATGCACCCAGTGACAGAGGAAAATATCACACAATGGATGCACCCAGTGACACATATAGAGGAAGATATCACACAATGGATGCACCCAGTGACAGAGGAAAATATCACACAATGGATGCACCCAGTGACACATATAGAGGAAGATATCACACAATGGATGCACCCAGTGACACATATATAGGAAAATATCACACAATGGATGCACCCAGTGACACATATAGAGGAAAATATCACACAATGGATGCACCAAGTGACATCCACAGAGACTCAAAAAAAAAGGAGATTTCACCTACAGCAGAGGCTGGGACTGTTAGAACAATGACTACGTGGGAGTCTATCCCTGGAGAGGGGTTTCTGATCGTTAATGCGATAACTGCTTATTGATCAGAGAAGGTATACACCTCCCCCACCCCTTTCGAGGCTCGATCGGAAATCACACATTTGCCTCATTTTGGGTCAGCAGAATTAACAGATCCTGTTTCTGAATGGGTAAAGGTGACTTCCGTATGATCCATCATTGACAGCCCTCACGTCCAATGACCCCAACGACTGCCCTTTTATCTTGTGATCGCCGCTAGCCACCCCGTTATTTTGCTGCTGCGCCAGTGGCTCCAACCATAGGATGTCCATTGGAAGACGCCACAACCCTGGAGTTCCTCCCCAGCGACCCGTGTCGTCTGGCATCAGCCTGGTGCCTGCCAGCACTCTTACAGACTGTAAGGAGGTTGGTACCTTCCGTGCTTAAAGCTTACCAGAGAGCAGGACAGTGCAGGCCTGGTCTCATCGATCGCCTCCGCTGAGGGAGAGGTCACCTCTCCAGGAGATGAGTGGGAGATCTGAGCCTTCTCATTCTCTCGTTCGATTACGATTTTGATGCAGAATAAAATCCAAATAGAAGATATTAACCCATTTATTTTCCTCTCTCCAGGTCTTTGGCCATCGGCTTGAAGACTGGCTACAAGCTCTTCTCGCTGTCCTCCGTGGAGCAGCTCGATATGGTCCATGAAAGCAGTAAGTGTCCAGATAGAAGGGAATACTGGGTGGGCTTCTTTCCAAAATTCAGCAGCTATCACCCTCGCACGAAGAAGGGCAGACCATTACTTTTCTGGGTTTGAAGGACCGGCAGATGGAGCTACGTTGAGGTCATTCCACCACTGTACGCAACGTATACATTTTTGCGGTCGATCGGTCCACTGAAAGGTTCCTCCTCGCTCTTGAACGTCTCGGATTGTGTCTCGCGCTCGGGATAAGTCTTATCGTGAGTGTTGTGTTTCAGGTGAGATCTCAGACGTGTACATCGTGGAGCGTCTGTTCTCCAGCAGCCTGGTGGTGGTCGTGAGTCACACGAAACCCCGACAAATGAACGTGTTTCACTTCAAGAAGGGCACCGAGATCTGCAACTACAACTACTCCGGGAACATCTTATCCATCAGGCTGAACCGGCAGGTAATGCCCCCCCGACCAGGCGTCTTTTAGGTGGGACTGATTGCTCTTTCTACACGCAGATTATTTAAATCGCTACCCCCTTCTGTCTATAGAGGGGGCGCCACGGACCAGGCTTGCGATATGGTGCAGCCGTTATGACTACCAGTAACATTTTAATTAACTCCTTGAGCACACCGATCAAGTCGACTCGATCTTCAAAAGAATCACCGGGTGCCCGAGAGCGAGTTAACTCAGCCCGGACATATTCTGGTTGCAAACGAATTTTGTTTGCCAATGGGTTCCGGAACATGCCCCTCGTTCCAGTACACCGGAAGCGTCAAACGATGTACTGGAACTGCTGAGGCTTCCATGAGACTTGGGGCAGTGTCGGTAGTGTTGTAGGGAGCCCTCTGGCTCTGTGATGATAATCATGTGTTTTTAGGGGTCAGGAACCTTGGATATTTCAGAGCTACATCTCCCAGGATGCTCAGCTACTCCCTACATAAGCAGAGCCTCAAGGGAAATGTAGTTTTAAAACATCTGGAGGACCATGGTTGGTGACCCTTGGCTTAGCGAGTGTGTAGAGCTGTGGTGGTTAAGGGGAAATTCATAGTGGTTTTCCATAAACCTATAGGTTCCTGCCAGAGGTTTTATGGAAATCCACTTTGTAGCGAAACGGCGAAAGACAAGATTTTATAAGGGTTTATCGATCATAGGAGACGGTAAGAAAGTCGGGGAGCCGAGCACGTCTTGTAGGAAGCAGAGTTAAGTTTTACAAGTGGATTTCCGACAGAAAACGAGTATATGTAAAACACATTACACAAAACAAAGCAAGAAGAGCGCACGCACTGCGTTACACGGATCACACCAGCTCAAAGCTCACTTCATTTAAAAGAAGGTTAAGGAGATTTGAAACCCCTTTACTCAGATCATAAACGATGGGAGTTTAGTTCACAAAATATGGCCATAAATTGCTCAGGCTCGTCACAGCATCAATATATGCCATCGATTACGGGTCCTACACTAAAACACCCAATCATCGCATTGATGGGATCAACTCACTGAGAACAGAATCATTCCTGGAGGTCCCAGTGATTCAAGGTTACATAGAATCTGTGATGCACACACGTGGCAGTGGGGGGGGGGATGCTTGCCTGGAGGGTTGTCAGGCCTCAACATGTACAATACAACAAGCAGGGGGGAGGGGAACTGGAAGAGTGCTGCCCTAGTGGTTTCTGTAGTAAATTATACATAATGTCACATCTGCATCAAAGGGTCTAGATCCACAAACACTGATCCCTTCCATGGATTCGCAATCAGGGTGACGTTCTAATAAGAGCTCTACACCTCCAATACAGGGGTCATATATGATGCAAAGACCAAGAACATCCAATCGGTTTCTGCTTATGGGAAAACTTATACTGTCTCCTCTTAGTTTGTTACATTGGATATATATATTGTTTTGTTGTTATTTATTGTTCTTTTATGGTTTATGGTTTCACTCTGATCGACGCCGCTACTTATGTATTTTAATTTAGCGGCTGGTTGTGTGTCTGGAAGAATCTATTTATATCCACAACATTAAAGACATGAAACTCCTCAAGACTTTGCTGGACACCCCGCGGAACGCGTCGGGTAAGAGCTGCCATATAAGCTGTGTCTTAACATATATGGTTGTGGCGTTAAATTGTTACTGGGAAACCTTGGAGCCCGGACAAAGCTGTCGCCGTCCAAGCAGACGGTCCTAGAGAGGTTAAGCACCAACAAATTTGCCGCTGAGCTGTCACTGACCGAATGGTGCCGAAGCGCACCGGTCATGCTCCCCTGCTGGGCGCCGCCATTGCCAGTCTCCTATAGGCCGGCTGATGGCACCTGACAGCTAAACATGATGGCCAAAATTAATTTTAAAGGTCTGCACGTCATGTTCTCCCAAACCGTGGCTCGAGAAGCCCTTGCATTTACAGATTGACGCTCTTCGTACCTTCTTGGACTATGTGAGGCGTTAATGGCGTTTTCTGTCGTATCTTAGGACTCTGCGCTCTCTCCATAAACCATTCCAACTCCTATCTCGCATTCCCTGGCAGCGCCTCGGTGGGAGAGATCATGGTGTATGATGCCAATAGCCTGGTGAGTGTCCCACGTGGAGCCGTAACGTGTCATTACTCGACGCAGCGTTATATATTCGCACGTGTCAGCCCTATAGGTCCGGAATATCTCGTTTTTCTGGCAGACGGACGATAAGTAGATACTAGGCATACCAGGTCACCTTAGTCGTGATAAATATTGCCAATACAGGGCTGAGCGCCTTGTCTTTAACCCCTTATTATCTATGCCACGCACAGAGGTTGGTTTATACATGCGGCGTGGCTGCCCTCGCGTTGGTTAGCACTGACAGGGGTCTGCGCAGCAGCAGGACATTGCGCCGGCGTGTCTCCTTGTCATCAGGCTCGCCGCTCAGCCCGCGGATGACGATGAGTCACTTCTGGTGAATTCCTGCGAATAAATGGCTTTGCATTAAATGCGAGGTTGACAGATATTGAAAACCAAAAATGGGTTAAAGTCAGGATGTTTTTGGGACTTTTTTTTTTTTAATTTTTTTATTTCTTTAAAAGGAAAAAAAATTACCCGGGTGGCAAAGTGAAACAGGGGGGGGGGGATTTGACCCTGTGAGTTGCAAGGGGCTTGGGAGACCTACGGACGGGGACGACAAAATTTCACATGTGCTAAAAAAATTAAAAAAGACCCGACTCGGTAGATAAATAAAAACAAATGAAATATAATAAAAGGGGGGGGGGTTCCCAGGTACGAAAAAAATAAAATAAAAACAAACCTAAAGAAAATAATGAGGGATTAAAAAAATAAATAATTAGGGTGCTGGGGGGGGGGGGCTGAACCCAAATAGAAAAGAAAGGGGGGGGCAACCAAACAAAGAAGTCGTGGGTGGGACGGGACCTGAACCATATAGAAAAGAACAGGAGTGAAAGATTTGACCCAGGTAATAAAAACATACATTAAATAAAGTGTCAAATCATAAAAAAAGGAATAAAGACAAAATGTTCATTGCACCTTGTACAGCGCTGCGGAATGTGTTGGCGTTTAAATAATAATAACGTTATAATAATATATTTAGTTTTTATATATGTATTTATGTTTGTGAGCTTTTCATTCCTCGTCTCCTGCTAAACCGGCTGTGATTAACCCCCATCTCTCATATCTTAAACGCAACAGAAAACTGAATGCACCATCCCGGCACATTACAGCCCCCTCGCCGCTTTCGCCTTCAACTCCACGGGAAGCAAACTGGCCAGCGCCTCAGAGAAAGTGAGTAGACGTCAGGGGGCTGGCATGGCACCCTGAACGGCAGACGAGGAGTACAACTAACCATGTCGCTTCCTTTCAGGGGACCGTGATTCGAGTATTTTCCATTCCAGAGGGGCAGAAACTGTATGAGTTTCGCAGAGGGATGAAGAGGTGAGCCCCAGTCACCGCATTATATAGGCAGATATAAGCGAAATTGGAGGAATTTACCAGCCGCAAGGGAATAAAAACAAAAACTTAAGGTTGTTTCCTTCATGTTTTTTCATGACTGAAACAACATCAGCTCAATCGCGCTGGGCTAAGGTTTATGGAATATGCATTACTAACCAGCTCCTTGATGAGCACCACTAGGCCAGTGTCCATAAAGCGCGTGCGTTCAGGTCAGGAGGGAGAAGTCCGCGGACTCTTAAACAGGAATAACCGTCTAAAAGGCAGAAAATAAATACAGGAAAATACTTGTTTAAAACCACAGAATTGAAGTACAAAAAAAAAATAAAAAAAAAAGCACTGGCAGCAAAACACTTGCACGCTAGCATTTCCCTTTAAGCTGTACTTGCGTACGTCCGACCTACCTAGTTCCCAGGTCACTGTGACCCCTTTCCAATACCTGGGGGAGGAGAGAAGGTGCTGTCCCTAAACTCTGCAATACAAAACATTCTGTGTCTGCCGTGTAACCGTAACCCTTTAGGGACCAGTGACAACAGATGGAGCATTCTATAACTTTATGCACAAAGATTTTTATAGATTTATAAAAAATAATGTATTTTAATAGTATACAAACGTCTAGAATATTTCTATATATTAGAGTTCTAGTTTTAGATCGAATTTTTGCCTTCATAATTAGTTTTCTATATTTTTATATTGTCACTTTATAGTGGAATTTGTTTTTATATTCTAATTTTCTATATTTAGTGTAATTTGTTTTATATAAAATTACTAGTATATAAAACTAATTACACTATATAAATAAAACTACTAGAATATATATTTATATATTCTAGTAATTAGTTTTATTCTATTCTAGTAATTTTATACATTGTAATTAGTTCTATAGTGTAGTTTTATATATTCTAGTAGTTTTAAAAATTAGTTTTCTAGTGTAATTAGTTTTCTATTTATATTTTAGTAATTAGTTTTATATATATTGTAATTAGTTTTATATAAAATTACTAGAATATATAAAACTAAAACTAGTATAAACATAAAATTACAATATATAACATTACTAGAATATAAATTCTAGTAATTAGTTATACATTCTAGTAATTTTCTATATTTGTATATAGTGTAGTTTTATATATTGTGGTTTGAATTTTTTATATAGTGTAGCTTTCTATATTTAGTGCAATTACTTTTCTATTTATATATAGTGTAATTACTAGAATATATAAAACTACTAGACTATAAATATTAAATTACTAGAATATATATAAAACTAATTACACATCTATAGTTAATTAGTTTACTAAAATACATATATAGAAATGTTTTTTTTTTTAAAATATATATATATATATATATTGTAAATAGTTTTGTATATAATACTTTCTCACTTTTAAATGGACGCATTTTATTTAGGGTTACAGGGCTCTGTGTTCCATTACCCCACTTCCTGTCTCTTCTCTGTTCCAGGTACGTGAATATCAGTTCCCTGGTGTTCAGCATGGACTCGCAGTTCCTCTGCGCAGCCAGTAACACGGAGACCGTCCACGTCTTTAAGCTGGAGCATTTCCCCGAGAGGTGAGCGTCGTTTCACATCGCGGGTCGGCAACCTTGACCCTCCAGATGTTTTGCAACTACATTTCCCATGATGCTCAGTCAATCGAATGCGTGGCTAAGCATCATGGAAGATGTAGTTTCAAAACCTCCTGTACATCAGTTACACAAGGTTTCCGTGAAAAGGAATTGCGCACATACACGCTCTGCTTGCGCCAACACTCCTTCCTCTGTCTACACGTGTCACATCACTTCCTGCAAAACACAGTCTGTGTATTCAAGGATCTGCCTGCCAGCAGCCGCCGCCGCTAACCATAACACCGGCCGTCTGGCTGTCCTGTCGTGTCAGCCTCCTTCCTGCCAAACGTAAATCCTTAAATCCTCACCTTTTATGGTCAGGGGAATTTGAGGACTTGAAGCCTAAAAGATTTTCTTTTTTCTTCTCTGATTCCTTTTAAAAAAAGGGAAATTTCCCGGCAAGAAAGGTGTTAAAAGATATAGATTTTTTTGTCCCTTCCCTCAACACTTAAACGCCCCCAAAAATTCTCCACTTAGCTCAGATCCCGCAGTGCAGAGCGATCCACCGCGTCCTCTGTCAGTATGCAGTAGAACACCGTGAACAAATAGTTCTTTGCGTCCTTCAGCAGCCTCAGCGCGGCAGTCTAGCTCAGAGGTCTCTCGGCTCTGTGGAGTCCTCTGCGTCCCTCAGCGCGGCAGTCTAGCTCAGAGGTCTCTCTCTCGGCTCCGTGGAGTCCTCTGCGTCCCTCAGCGCTGCACAGTCTAGCTCAGAGGTCTCGCATGGCTCCGTGGTGTCCTCTGCGTCCCTCAGCACAGTCTAGCTCAGAGGTCTCTCGGCTCCATGGAGTCCTCTGCGTCCCTCAGCGCAGCACATTCTAGCTCAGAGGTCTCGCTCGGCTCCGTGGAGTCCTCTGCGTCCCTCAGCGCGGCAGTCTAGCTCAGAGGTCTCTTTCTCGGCTCCGTGGAGTCCTCTGCGTCCCTCGGCGCGGCAGTCTAGCTCAGAGGTCTCTCTCGGCTCTGTGGAGTCCTCTGTGTCCCTCAGCGCAGCACATTCTAGCTCAGAGGTCTCTCTTGGCTCCGGAGTCCTCGGCGTCCCTCAGCGCAGTCTAGCTCAGAGGTCTCTCTTTCGGCTCCGTGGAGTCCTCTGTGTCCCTCAGCGCAGCACATTCTAGCTCAGAGGTCTCTCTCTCGGCTCCGTGGAGTCCTCTGTGTCCCTCAGCGCAGCACATTCTAGCTCAGAGGTCTCTCTCTCGGCTCCGTGGAGTCCTCTGCGTCCCTCAGCGCAGCACAGTCTAGTTCAGAGGTCTCTCTCTCGGCTCCGTGGAGTCCTTTGCGTCCCTCAGCGCAGCACAGTCTAGTTCAGAGGTCTCTCTCTCGGCTCCGTGGAGTCCTCTGCGTCCCTCAGCACAGTCTAGCTCAGAGGTCTCTCTCGGCTCCGTGGAGTCCTGTGGATTCGATCAGTGGTTCCGAAATATTATTTAATCGAGCATCTAATGCAGCGGCTTGGCCAGAATAGAGTCTATAACTGGGAACTGCTGAGGGATATTGGCGCGTGCCGATGGTTTCCCTGTGACCGGGTCACTCAGAATTAGGGTCGCGTGATCAGCCATTTCATGCAAAGTGCTGCCCTGCAACATGTATAATTCATATGCTGCAAGGCAGGTCACCTAGGATTCCTTACCTGCAGCGTATGGATTCTGCAAGCTGCGGGGTGGCACTTTTCATGCACCGCAGAACAGCATAAGTAAGTTGTGTCCAGAAAAAATGGCTGAGCTGGCGACCCTAGTCAGAATAGGGGCCTGGTGAGCTTTGTTGTGGTTTTGTGTGTTTTGTCACATTTCGATGTTTCTGCATTTAGTGCTGTGACCATCGTTTTCCTGCAGGTGGCGCCAATGACCCAAACCATGGTCACGTCTTGGTATCCATTTTTTCATCTACGTTAATTCATGCGTGTCGAGTTTTTTCGGGAAATACAAATGTTTTCCCATCGTTGACCTCCTTCCCGCACAGCTGTTAGATCCACGTTTCCTGTAGGCCCAAGTGAAACGCGTCAGAGCTTCTCCATCTTTCCGCAGCGGTCATCAGGTTAATCAATGCTCTCCCTCTCCTGGCTTCTTTGGCATGGACAGTCCGTTACCATACTTTGGGGTTATATATTAGAGGCGGGTCAGTGGAGAATTGCACATTTAGGTAAAAATGGCTGAATTTATAAATATTAAATAGTCCCCGATTCCTGATGTTTCCTGTTCCTCTCGATTCTCCACCATTTTTTTATTATTATTATTATTATTCTTTATTTATAAAGCGCCAGCATATTCCGCAGCGCTGTACAATAGGCACAGTATAGACAGGGTTACAATACATTGAACAACATTTGACAAACAGTACAGGAGGAGATGAGGGCCCTATTCCCGTAGGAACTCACAATCTGGGAGGGTTGGGGTTGGAAACAGGAGGAGAGGACTGTAAGGTGAGAGTGATTGATGGTTGTGTCAGTGAGTTGGGTGGTAGGCTTCCCTAAATAGGAACGTTTTAAGGGAGCGTTTGAAGGAAGAGAAGTTAGGGGAAAGTCTGACAGTACGAGGGAGAGCGTTCCAGAGAGTGGGGGCTGCACGTGAGAAATCCTGCAGTCTATCATGGGAAGAGGTGATGCGGGGAGAAGCTAGGCGCAGGTCACTGTTTGACCTTAGGGAGCGGGCTGGGGTGTATTTGGTGATTAGTGAGGACAGGTAGTGGGGCGCTGAGTTAGTGAGGGTTTTGTAGGTAAGGATAAGGATTTTGAACTTAATTCTGCAGTGGATGGGGAGCCAGTGAAGGGACTCGGAGAGGGGAGCGGCAGAGACAGAGCGGCGGGTGAGGTGAATTAGCCTGGCGGAGGCGTTCAGGATGGATTGTAGGGGGGAGAGGCGGGACAGAGGGAGGCCAGATAAGAGATTATTGCAATAGTTGAGTCGGGAGATTACCAGGGTGTATATGAGTGGTTTTGTGGTGACAGCGGTGAGAAATGGCTGAATTCTGGAAATATTACGCAGTTGGTATCGGCAGGAGGAGGAAAGAGACTTGATGTGGGGAATGAAGGAAAGAGCAGAGTCAAGTGTAACTCCAAGACAGCGAACTTGGTTCGATGGGGAGATGGTGATACCCTCCACCGTGATAGAGAAGTCAGGAGGTGGGGAGGCATTGGAGGGAGGAATAAGTAGGAGCTCAGTCTTTGACATGTTGTTCTTTAGGTGGTGGGAGGCCATCCAGGAGGAGATGCCAGATAAGCAGTCACTGACTTTTGAAAGGACAGGGGGAGAGAGATCAGGGGTAGAGAGGTAGATCTGAGTGTCATCAGCGTAGAGGTGGTAATTAAAGCCAAAGCTGTTGATGATTTTGCCCAGGGAGGAGGTGTAGATGGAAAAAAGCAGAGGACCAAGGACAGAGCCTTGAGGTACACCAACAGATAGAGGCAATGAAGAGGAGGAGTTACAGGCAAAGGACACACAGAACGACCTGTTGGATAAATAGGAGTTAACCCAAGCGAGTGCAGTGTCACCGAGACCCAGAGAGCTGAGGGTCTGCTGAAGGAGGGGGTGGTCAACAGTGTCAAAAGCAGCCGAGAGGTCAAGCAGGATGAGAATAGAATAGTGGCCGTGTTTTTTAGCAGTTAGGAGGTCGTTGGTGACTTTGAGGGCAGTTTCAGTTGAGTGTAGGGGACGGAAGCCAGATTGCAGGGGGTCAAGTAGGGAATTGGAGGACAGGAAGAGGGAGAGGCGGTTGAAGACTAGTTTTTCTAAGAACTTTGATGTGAAGGGAAGCAGGGATACAGGGCGGTAGTTGGAGAGTTGGGATCTAGGGATGGTTTCTTTCGTAAAGGGGTAACTAGCGCGTGTTTGAAGGCGGATGGAAAGGAGCCAGTGGAGAGAGATAGGTTGAAGATGTGTGTGAGAGCAGGGGTGAGGGAGGAGGAGAGGGGAGGAATTAGATGTGAGGGAATGGGGTCGAGCGGGCACCTGGTGAGATGTGAGGAGGACAATAAGGAATTGACTTCCTCCTCAGTGGCTGGGAGGAAGTGGCAGAGGGTGGCAGATGGGACCTCTGGGAGGTTTACACACTGAAACCTCTACATTCGGCATCTCAAACTCCAGCCTCCCCAGGCGTTTCTGAACTACAACTCCCATGATTCTCTGTCCATCTATTGCATTGAAAGAATTCTGGGAATTGTAGGCTTCAATATCTGGGGGACCGGCGTTGGAGATCCTTGATCTACATGAGGGGTCAGCAACTTTGGCCCTCCAGGTGTCATCTCCTGTGATGCTGAGCCTCATGGGAAATGTAGTTCCAAAACATCTGGAGGGCCACGGTTGCTGACCCCTGAGCAAAAATATACATAAGGTTACCTATTGGACGCGATCCTTCTGTGTCAGATCCGACGCGTTTTCATTGGTCGCCATTAGTTTGACGCTCAAAGCCTCAAAACGACTTGTGACGTTGCCCCTTATTATCTAGTGCTAGGGTTTTTTTTTTTTGCTGATTGCTACATCAGTGGCGCAGACGTTAGCGCCATTTTTTTTTGCTGCAGGTTTCAGGGCCTGGTCCTAAGATTTCTCTAGCTCTGGGGCCTTGAGTGCGTTCATTCATGGTGGTTTTGACTTGACCTGGTGGCTCGTCCGGACTTGTCTAACATCTGGCGTGTTGACCTCGCTCCTGTCTGCTGTTTCCTTACCTCATCTATTACCCATAGTTCCATGTTTTCCCAACATGGTGTTGAGCCCGTCTATTATAATACGCACTCTTTACCTTGCTGGGTAGCTGGCGCCTTGCTGAGAGGCTCCTCTGTCCGTGACCTGTAAGATCGGCTCAGTAATCGGTGGTCCAATCTTCTCTCCTTCAGGACAGAGGATAACTCCTCCTGGACGGGGTACATGGGGAAGATGTTCATGGCTGCTTCAAACTACCTCCCAACCCAAGTATCGGACATGATGAACCAGGATCGGGCTTTTGCCACCGTGCGACTGAACTTCTCTGGCCAGAGGAATGCCTGCACACTCGTCACGTATGTACCAGGACGTTTACTGACCGTAAACCCTGGTGGGCAAAACTAGTGAATCCCTTTCTATTCCACTTTGTTATTTATTTTTCCCCCTACTGCAGAATACAGAAGTTGCCACGACTCCTGGTGGCATCGTCCAGCGGCCACCTCTACATCTATAACCTGGACCCGCAGGATGGAGGCGAGTGCGTGTTAATCAAGAAACACAGGTAAGAGGACGAGGCTCTCCAGTGAGGGACCGAAACGAGAGAAGGGACATTCCCATGATCAGTGGTTCTTAACCTTGGTCCCCCGAACAGGCCAGGTTTGCAGGATATGTGAAGCACAGCACAGGTGATAGGATTTGCTGCTCAGTGATTGCAGGATTCAGTCTGCATTTCCCCAAGGTGATCTGCAAAACCTGATCTGTTAGGGGAACCTGAGGACCAGGGGTGGGAACCCCTGTCCTAAATAAATTCTTCAAGCTTGCTACATGGGTTTTCTAATTCTCAGTGTGCAAAACCCAGAAAAGTGCTCTTACTCTGCCGGAATGTAAAGGGGAGAAAGTGTGATTACTCACATATCTGTGAGCTCCTCCTGCGCTCACCATGTTGTTCTATGGAAGGAGTTATTAAAGCTCCTTAACATGTTAGTCCTTTTTTTTGGCTAATTCTGTGCTGACGCTTTTTTCTTTCAGCCTGCTTGATTTGGGGTTGTCCGAGAAGGACCGAGAAGGAGAAACACTGGCTCCAGCGCCCGCATCTTACGCGGCCACCCTGGCCAGGCCAAGCACAGCCCCTTCCCCCCCATCTACCGTGACTGGTGAGCAGACATCTCTAGCATCCCTGGGTATAGGGCTCTGCCTGACCCCGTCGCACATCCCTAGCTTCTCCCTATGGTCTGGACACAGCCCCACGTGGCAGAATAATATCACCTAGACGGGGAGAATTCTGTCGTATCACTTAAACCAGGGATCTCCAAACTCCGGCCCCCCAGATGTTCCTGAACTACAACTCCCAGAAATCTCTCACTGCATTAGATGGATGGAGAAGCATGGGAGTTGTAGTTCAGGGACATAGGGATGTCCAAACTCCGGCCCCCCATGACTTAATTTCTGTGATCTGAATGCATCGTTTAAGGGAGGGAAAAAAATAATAAATTAACCCCCTTACCACCGTCAGGCGTGCCAAGCAGTCCTGACAGCAGGTCGTAAACACTGCACGCCTCGCAGCTTTCTGACTCTCCAGCGGAAAGGAGAGCCAGAAATCCCTGCAATATTTAAGCCCACCTGGCAGCAGATAGGACGGCGGCATTAAGGGGTTAAATTAATCACCGTATAGGGGACTTTAATGATTTAATCACTAACCTGGGAATGGTGGAGAACCACCGGGCAAAGCTGCGGCTGGGAAATTTGTCTGATGCACTATGATGTTGCTGTTCTCGTTTGCGCCGTGTTGAACGTTTCCCGTCCTTCGTCATTTCAGGTTACTCGGAGGACGGGGGGGCCATACGTGGCGAACTGATCCCAGAGCACGAATTCGCCATAGGACCCGTACGTCTGGACGACGAGAACGAATTCCCTCCTGTGAGCATTCAGAGTCCTTAAAAAAAAAAAACGGTAGCAGAGTCCTGACATCCAAAACGAGAATGGAGTTATACGCTCCCCGAAGAAACAAAAAAAAAGTGCCATATAACCCCTAAAACGCATCCCACGGGCGAGCAAACCTCGGTTTGGCATTGGAAAGACTTTCCAATTGGTTTTTGCCACAAAGAACTTTATTAAGTCGGTAAAGTCTTGGTGTGCGGCTTGGATTATACACGGTTTCGATGCCGACTCACAGAATTTGGTTATAGGTTTGACGCCCAGGAAATGACCCGCTGTTAGGGTCTGACATACCTCCCATTGCAGAGAAAGGAAGGACAAACGTAAGGGCCAAATAGCTACCAGAATTTTAAAGCACACCTGTCCCATTTGCCTACAGGGCGCTGCCATCTCGATAATGGCAATGTGACAGTGATCTGCGGTCCAATCGGCTGCCAGTGCTCAGAAGAGCCAGCCAATAGGAGACAGGCAGTGCAGGTATTACAGGTTCTGAATTCTTCTATATAGCTTTGTCGGGCATTGGTTCCCAGCCCTGGTCCTTAAGTCCCCCTTAACAGGCCAGGTTTGCAGGATCCCTGAAGCACAGCACAGGTGATATGATTTGCTGCTCAGGGATTGCAAGATTCAGTCTGCATTTCTCCAGGTTTAATCCTTACGTTCTGGTCTGTTTAGGAGGAGCCGAGGTGGGAAGCATTGCTCTACTGGCTCCTAAAAGCACACACTTGGCTTCTAGGTTTTCTCACTGGCTCCTAGTATTGTTACAGGTTTGCCGAAGCCCAGGGTCAAGTATTTCCACCTTGTTGGTGTTTCTGTGCCTTATGATTGCTGGTCTTTTTTTTTTATGACGGGGTAACCCTGTATAAGGAAGTTGATCTCGGCGCAGTGACTGCACGAAGCAGGACGTGACGGGTTTAGCATTATATCAGCACGCACAGAAAACAGGATTTCAGAGCACGTTAGGCGTGCTGGACCCAGCGTGAAAGGCTCTGCTTGTCAATAAAGCCTTCTGATGTTTTAACCCCTTCACTACCAAGTGATTTTCCAATAAACCACCGTCAGGAACCAGTTTTTTTTAATTTGGAAAATCCTATTTAATGAATTATACGGAAGGAAATATTGCCGATATATTCCTTACTGTAGTAACCTACTCGGCAGGTGGGTGTTGCCACCTACTGGCTAGATGGAGTTAATGCAGTTAGAACTGCATCTCATGTCTGTGTCAGCTTCGGACACCCCGATATGTCAGGGGACATTCCCCGGCCGATTTAGAACCCAAAAATTCGGAGACGTTGGGGGGCACCTTCTACAGCCCAAAAGCAAACTCAAAACGAATCTCGTTTGCTTTTGTCCTGCACAGCTTCAGATCGAGATAACTCTGTATCGGGCACCTGACGGTGCCTTTTGAAGAGCTCCAGGAGTGAAGGGGTTAAAAGACAAAGGCATAGTGTCGGACTGCTTAAAACAGGAGATAAATAGGATATTTTTGTGCAGTCGCAGTTTTGCAATAGACGTCTGGAAACAAATAATTTAATAGGTAGCGGAGAGTTCCCCTAAAATCTCTCGCATGGCGGCTCATTCCCATACCGTTACCAGACAGGTCTCCCAAAGGCACATTTCATCCCGTCAGACCCCCGTCAGGGGAGAGAGGGTGGACTGTGGCTGCTGGTACAAGGAGTCCATCTGGCAGGATGCCAAGACTCGTAGTTAAGTAATAACGAGGGAATGGTGGCGTCGGTGTATTGTAAACGAATGATGTACGGGTTACTTTCCCTTACTAGAAATGGGGGGGGGGGAATGGAAGGGTTACTTTTATAGGGTATTAGGACATTCTTGGGGAAAGTCCGCTGTATGCCTCTTCATGGACGGCAGTTATACAGTATTAGAATAGAGGGGCGTTATACCCAAATAAACGTTTCAGCGTTTTATGTTGTACACCTCACCCTAGAAACTGTATATAAGGTGCAAAGGCACTCTTTTATTGATCCCATAATGCAACGGGCTCTAGAGATGGCACTCTGCATGCCGACAATGTGCCTATAAATGGCTGAGCCCAGATGGTATCTTCAGGATGACATCACCTGATGACATCACTTCATGTAGCAATGCAATAGCACGGCTATATAGCAGAGAGCACCAGAGGCGCTATAGGACCCTGGGATGGCAATCTGAGGTTTGCCCACAATGTAGCCAGTGATCCCTGAAATGTGTAATTATTGGATGACATCATCTGATGGCATCACCTCACACCAGGATGGCTCCTAGATCTGTGATGGTACAGTAGCTCTCGCAAGCTTCTGACTTTAGTTCAGCCAGTGATCCCAGAGACCCATGTAAATATGGGAATGGCTGGCAAGATGACATAATCTAATGATGTCATCTCAAAGCGTGATGGCTCCTGGGTCTATGGTGGTACCAGTAGCTTATAGCCTCGGAGGCGGCATGCGGTGCCTAACTATGGTGTAACCACTGATCCCAGAGATACAAGTGAATAGACTAATGCAGGATGACATCACCCGATGAGCCATGACATCACCAGGTAACTTAACAGCCCTGATACAAGAGGAGCAGAGGCAGACATGTACGGAGAATTGTGATCTCTACAAAGGATTGGCTGCCGAGCCACAAAAACGGTTGCCGTTGCTGGCTACGGTTTGCATGCCACTTCCTCTCTCCCCCCCCCCCCACATCTGTTTGCGGAGCGGACGGGGTTAAGTTCCCGCGGCGGCTCGGCCTTTCCGTTACAGTTGCATGGTTTTATATCTCGGCACTAATCGTACGTTCGAGCGCTCTTCTCTAACACCCTGCGAAGCAGCCGCGCCGGGGAGAATAAGGCCAATCTGTTTTGATTTTGGTAGATAAGTTTGTGCCGTGGAAATCAGAAGGTCAGAGACGACGGGCCGTGATGTGGAGCCGACTGGGGGACGCGCACGTGGAAGATCGGCCTGCGCGAGTTGATAGCTCGAGTGGCCGCCGACTTATCGGGCCCTAGAACCGTTTACATTGCCAAGGACGGGTTCGTTGTTACATCTCCTGTACGCACAGGACGTTACGAGTTAAAGGCAAAGCACCGGTATAAACCCGTCAGACGGCGATTTATTTATCCTCTTTTATATAAATGGTTTACCTTTTTAATTTATGCAATTTTATCTGTACAAAATGTACATGTAGGAAAAACGCTGAACAAAATATCTATGTATGTATTTCTGTTTATATTATAAATAATATGGAAGTGTTTATCCGGGGTCAGATACATTGCACGGCGAACGCCGAAAAGGAAAAAAAAAAAAAGTAAATATATATATACGGATTTATGCCACGTTAAGCTGCGCGTGGGAAATAGAGAATAAAACATGGAACAAGAAAAATCAGGTGTGTTATCTTTTATGACGGAGCATGATGGGACATGTAGTCTTGGTGTAACAATAAAGCAAAAAAGGCACGTAAATCCGGGGAAGGCGCAGGGTGAGAGGGTGATCACCAGCAGGACACAGGAGGGCCCGGATTTGATCCACGTTAGACCATCCTGTGCGCTGGGGGTTTTCATCTCTGCTTGGGACGAGGTCTGACACGTCTTGTCCGCCATTACTGGCCATCATGGTCACACGATGCTTATGGTTTATCAGAGCTTTACTGCATACACGCTCCTTCAAAGGATCTGAACAATACTCTATAGAGCCCATCTAAAGAGCCATCACTGCCTCTATCCTCCTGGGATCCACTGTATAGAACACAATATCCATCCGGGATCTGCTCGATTTAGAATGAAGCCTTGAAAGCACCCTATGGATCAGCAGGGATCTATCATCTAAAGATCTATCACTGCCTCACTCTATCCTCCTGGGATCTGCTCAATGGAGCATTGTGTTCAGATATAGAGAGCAGATTCCAGGAGGATAGAGTGAGGCAGTGATGGGATCTTATCATGCTCTATAAAAAGCTATCACTGCCTCACTCTATCCTCCTGGGATCTGCTCTATGGAGTATTGTGTTTAGATCTATACTGTGAATCCCAGGAAGATTGAGACAGTGATAGCGCTCTAGTAGATCCTACTATAGATCCCTGGCAAGATCCCACCCAGAGCATTGTGTTGAGCTCTAGAAAACAGATCCCAGGAGGACATAGACAAATTACTGCTGTCACTGCCTCTATATTCTCCTGGGATCCGCTCTATAGATCTGAAAGCAATGCTCTAGGTGTGATCTTACCAGGGATCTATAAAGTGCTGTCACTGCCTCTCTATATCCTCTGGGGATCCGCTCTATACATCTGAACACAATACTCTAGGTGGGATCTTACCATGGATCTATAGAGTATTGTGTTCAGATTTATAGAGCGGATCTCTGGAGGATATAGAGAGGCAGTGACGGCACTTTAGGTGGGATCTTACCAGGGATCTACAAAGTGCCGTCACTGCCTCTTTATATCCTCTCGGGATTCGCTCTATAGATCTGAACACAATGCTCTAGGTGGGATCTTACCAAGGATCTACAGTTGTGTGCAAAATTATTCAACCCCCACTGAAATTGAGTGTTTTGGCCAGTTTGACATTGATTTTGATCATTCAGTCATCTTGCTTACAATTAAATCAAAGAGGCACGTGTAGGTCAGACAAATATAACATAACATTTATAATGAAATAACCACAAATGTCTTTTCTGTGCTCACATCATTATCAGTTTTATTCAACCCCCAAGTGACATTCAATCTTAGTACTTAGTACAACATCCTTTTACAGTTATAACAGCTTTTAAACGTGAAGCATAGCTTGACACAAGTGTCTTGCAGCGATCTACGGGTATTTTCGCCCATTCGTCATGGGCAAAAGCCTCCAGTTCAGTCACATTCTTAGGCTTGCGCACTGCAACTGCTTTCTTTAAGTCCCACCAGAGGTTCTCAATCGGATTTAAGTCAGGTGACTGCGATGGCCACTCCAAAATGTTCCAGCCTTTAATGTGCAACCATGCTCTAGTGGACTTGGAGGTATGCTTGGGATCATTGTCCTGTTGAAAGGTCCAACGTCTCCCAAGCCTCAGGTTTGTGACGGACTGCATCACATTGTCATCCAATATCTCCTGGTACTGAAGAGAATTCATGGTACCTTGCACACGCTGAAGCTTCCCTGTACCTGCAGAAGCAAAACAGCCCCAAAGCATGATTGACCCCCCGCCATGCTTCACAGTAGGCAAGGTGTTCTTTTCTTCATAGGCCTTGTTCTTCCTCCTCCAAACATAGCGGTGATCCATGGGCCCAAACAGTTCTAATTTTGTTTCATCAGTCCACAGAACACTATCCCAAAACTTCTGTGGTTTGTCCACATGACTTTTGGCATACTGCAGTCGACTCTTCTTATTCTTTGGAGACAGCAAGGGGGTGCGCCTGGGAGTTCTGGCATGGAGGCCTTCATTACGCAGTGTGCGCCGTATTGTCTGAGCTGAAACTTCAGTACCCACATCTGACAAATCTTTTCTCAGTTCCTCAGCAGTCACACGGGGACTTTTCTCCACTCTACGCTTCAGGTAGCGCACAGCAGTTGAAGTCCGCATCTTCTTTCTGCCACGACCAGGTAGCATTTCAACAGTGCCCTTTGCCTTGAATTTGCGAATGATGCTTCCTATGGTCTCTCTTGGTATGTTTAACATCTTTGCAATCTTCTTATAGCCATTGCCCTTCCTGTGAAGAGTAATCACCTCTTCTCTTGTCTTAGTGGACCATTCTCTTGACTTCACCATGTTTGTAACCACACCAGTAAATGTCTAGAAGGAGCTGAGTATCACAGTCATTTTAAAGCTGCCTAATTGGTGCTTATTATGCTTTATTGCTGCTCCGTGACATCCACAGGTGTTTTCAATACCTGATTGAAAACACTTGAATGAACCTCTGTTCTAAAGAGTGGTAGTCTTTAAGGGGTTGAATAATTGTGTCAATGAAGAATTCACAAAAGAAACATTTACTACTGTATTACAAAACCAATTGATGTCATTTTAGTTGCATATGGTTCTTTAAAAAGTCCTTGTAGGATTTCATTCTGAATACAATTACAAATGTCACTAAATTCCCTAAAACCCTTTACAGCATTGGGGGTTGAATAATTTTGAACACAACTGTATAGAGTGTTGGTTTTAAGATCTATAGAGCGGATCCCCGGAGGATATAGAGCGGCAGTGACAGCACTTTAGGTGGGATCTTACTATGGATCTATAAAGTGCTGTCACTGCCGCTCTATATCCTCCGGTGATCCGCTCTATAGATCTAAAAACCAATACTCTAGGTGGGATCTTACCAAGGATCTATAGAGTATTGTGTTCAGATCTATAGAGCGGATCCCGAGAGGATATAGAGAGGCAGTGACGGCACTTTATAGATCCCTGGTAAGATCCCACCTACAGCATTGTGTTCAGATCTATAGAGAGGATTCCAGGAGGATAGAGAGGTAGTGACAGCACTTTAGGTGGGATCTTACCAGGGATCTATAAAGTGCTGTCACTGCCTCTCTATATCCTCCTGGGATCCACTCTATAGATCTGAAAACCAATACTCTAGGTGGGATCTCCCCAGGGATCTATATAGTGCTGTCACTGCCTCTCTGTATACTCCTGGGATCCGCTCTATAGATCTGAACACTATTCTTTAGGTGAAAGAGGCAGCATCATCTTTCCTGGTTCATGGTGTCCGTGCCGTCATTTCCAGGTGGTATCATCATGAATTTGGGCAATATCGTGCAGATCAGACACATGGAAACCCAACGAGGTCAGGACAGAGTAACTGGCCGCCCCAGCAGTCTGGATACTGAATGCCAAGTTCTCACCGCTTGCCGAATGATACAGCTTTGATGGCAGACGGTGCCACCCTTTCAGTGACCCAGAAGCTCCTTCTACGAAAGCGGCTTGGTGCAAAGTAAGCTTGGCAAGTTGTCCCAGCCAGGCCTTTTGCGAGACGCTTAACTCCAGCTCAGTGAACATGAAAAGGTCCGCTTAGTTCGGTCTCATCGCAGCGACATACAGCGTGCTCGGGATTACAGCACAGGACGGCCCAGTCCCTCTGCGAATAGTCGGCCGAGGACACGTTGTCCGATCGGACCTCGACGTCAAGACTGACCATGGCTTCCAGCACCTCGGGGAGCACCTTCAGATACTCCTCACCGCTGCTGTCCAGCGGCTGCCGCTCCTGCGGGTCCTGATCGAGGTTAAACAGCAGAGGGGGCTCATGGTGCCTTTCTGGCCCAACGGTCCCATTGCAGGCCAAGGCACCACCTAAATCCGCAAGAAACACAGAGCAAGCAAGAACCATCAGTGTATGGTCCGACGGGCAGATCCCACTGGAAGTACAACACTGCGTGCTGCCTGCATCGTACCTGTGGTGTAAAAGGCTTTGTAACGGCCCACGCGAACCGCCTCTATCACGCCAAATGTCCCGGCAGCACCGCTGTTTGGATGGTAAAGGATCTGGAAGATAATGGGCACATATTAACACCATAGGAAAGCAGGACGTTCCAGGCTGTGATCCTACGCACGGGGGCCATATAAGAAGAGCCCAGGTGCCCGTGGGAAGCGGTGACAGAGATTTATTGATGCCAAGAGTCAGGTATACATAGGATTTAGTGGAATAAGTCACGGATCTGGCCACTGGCCTAAGTAACCTGTAGCGGGAGCATTAACCAAGCCTGTGTTTCATTAAAAAGGTCTGCTGTGGCCGCAGGGCCGTGCGACGCCGGTCACAACGTGACATTGGCATTTCATCCCGGCAGGAATCCGGTCGCGTTCCAATTCACGCCAAGATGAAACGCCAGATGCGTTGCAAACTGAATTTATAAAATAAACAGTTTCGGGGCGGCCAGCTGTGCGAGCGGCAGAACATCTGTTTCTGGGAAGAGGAGTGATTCAGCTGCGTGACCGGGACAGGGCGAGCCGCTCTCCTTCAGCAGGTGCCAGAGGGTCAAACCCAGAGATGAAACGACTCCCACGGCTTTCAAAGGGGAGTGAGGTCAACCCGACCATCAAGAGTCATCCAGCTTCACAAAGAGGTAACAGCTGGAGACGTCCTCCGAGGGAGCAGGTGTCTATGGGAAGCGAGGCAGGGAATCATGGGTAACTGCACTCTGGATGGAGATGGCACTTTAACAGAATATCTTCCAGGCCTCAGCATGGGCTGCACGCTGGGCTTCCCACCAGATGCATCTGAACTACAACTCCCATAACTCTATGGTTTCAGCACATTTGGTATGATTATTTCTCTGCATTTGCCACATAAAGGAGTGCTGCAGCAGCTACAGCCATAAATCATGGGTGGACAGAGATCCTGGCACAATCTGACATTTCTTTAGGATGTGGCGCTGTACTTGCACGCGTTACCACGTGACATCACAGGCAATACCTCTAACAAGCAGAGCGCAATAAAGGCTTTGTGGGTCCAGAGATTTGTGTGTGTGTCTGTACCCCCATCCATTGATCTATCACCCCACTGTGCTTCTATCACAACCCTCTGAACCCCTACTCCGCCTCAACCCCATTCCCACTACTTCCATTGTGCCTCCGTCCCATCAAAATCACCCCCATTCCCTTTGCGCCCATCCCGCTCATCTCCTTTATGCATTTGCACCATCTTTTAGGATCCCCAAACCCCCTTACTCTCATCCTCATTGGGCCCCTTCTCCATCCCCCCCCCGAACCCCCTCATCTCTGCGCCCCATCCCGCTGGACCCCCTCGTCTCTGCGCCCCATCCCGCTGAACCCCCTCGTCTCTGCGCCCCATCCGGCTGAACCCCCTCGTCTCTGCGCCCCATCCCGCTGAACCCCCTCGTCTCTGCGCCCCATCCCGCTGAACCCCCTCGTCTCTGCGCTCCATTGCCCTCATACCTGTTTTGTTTCTGCCTCCCCGTCACGTTACATTGCACGCTGCCCCAGTCTTTCCCCGCATTAAGGTACGCAGTCACAATATACATAAACTCTCATTCAGAGGTTTGCCGTTCCACGTACAGCCAGGAATCTGATCATTCTGTGAACGCGGAGGCGCATCTGAGCTCCCTCATATAAACACGCACAGTTCCTGGGAGAATCGCACATTCCTGGTTCCTGGAAAGTCCATCGCTTTCTCCTGCAGCTGTTTTATACTGTCAAAGAAATGTCAGACTTACCCTGTGACCGAGCTGTGAACACCCAAATAAAACCTCAGAGATGTCTCTACCATCGAAGCGTCTGTCCAGAGGGAGGGCGGCGCGCGCCAGTGATAGCAGGGTGGGAAATATATCCAAGACGCTGCAAGAAGATCAAACACAGGGCATTGGGACAGGCTGCGTGACACAGGAGGCAGCGGCTCTGTGACGAGACCGAGCAGAATATCAGAATGCAATCCTGTGGGCACAGCTGGACATGACTGCGTGGCATCGGCAAAGCTGGACATGACTGCATGGCATGGGTTGGCACCAGGAGATCCTGAAATGGGACAGCAACAATTAAGGACTTCCCTGCCAAGAGCAACTAGACCGGTGATGGTGAACTCCACGTTTCTTAACTACATCTCCCATGATGTTTAGTCACACTGTAGGCTGGCAGAGCATCATGGGACATGTAGTTCAGAAATAACTGAAGGTGCCAAGGATCACCATCAATGAACTAGACTGCAAATCAACTCCGGCCATGCGTCCCAGAGCATAAAGACGTGATAAAAAGACCTCTAGGTCAGTTGTTAGCAATCCAGATGTTTTGAAACTACATCTCCCATGATGCTCAGGTGCTCTTAAGACTGGCTCAGCCTTGTGGGAAACGTAGTGCCAAAACATCTGGAGGGCTAGACTAGGTCTTCAATGAAATTTCTATACTCATCTGTGATAAAACATGGAGCGGCCGAGATGGCGTTTTACAGGGTTGGTTGCCGAGGAACGAACTCCAACTCCCAGAATTCCCTGCTGGATCCATAATGACCCTGGGTAATTTTCCACTGTAGCCGGTAACAGAGCCGCCAAGGGGAAATATCGTTGCGACCCGATATCCCTTCGAGCAGGGCTTTCAAACCCCGCCCCCCCCCCAGATGTTTATTGCCTACATTTCCCAGAATTCTTTGAATGACAAAGATGGCCAGAGAATCATGGGAGTTGTGGTTCAGAAACATTTGGGGGGGGGGGGTCCAAAGGTTGAGATGCCAGATGTAGAGTGAGCTGGAGATTTAGGAGCCCGGGGGTAAAACTGTAAGACCCCGGAGGAAAGAGCTGAAGAGACTCTGCTCTGCCACAGCCGCCGTATTAGCGACTCGAGTCAGACTTCGTGGGAGCCGCACGCAGATACCATAGGACTCCATGGAGCCACGTGTGTCCCTGCGTGAGGTCTGCCCAAGTGTGGTCGCACTGAGGGACACTGGGAACTATTTTCCCTAGTGTTCCTCTGCAACTGTTGAGATCATGCCTCCGTGCAACACGGGATCATGGGTAACCAGATCTTATGGCGAGGTCAGACTAGCAGCTCGAGCAGCTCTAGGCAGGGTGGAAATAGGACCCGCTATGTCCAGGAACTCATGGAATCGCTTCCCATAGAGAGCACCAGGATCGGCTGAGACACTTGTGGCATGAGCAGAGGTTTCCCGATGGAAACGTGATGACCCAATCTGAACTTTCTAGCCTGTTCGTCTCCATTGACAGACAAGCTATGATGTCATCAGTGTAGCATAGATGGAGGGCTCCCTCTCCGTCACGGCGAGCGTCTCTTGGATTTATACCAGTGGCGGAGGCTTCCGGTTTGCATCATGGTGGTGCCCCCGGTTCGGAGCTGTCAGTCTCCTCTCTGGGGTCTGTTGAAGAGTCACTGGGACGAAGCCATAAATCCCTCGGTTCCTCTTCCCGCAGGACGGAGGAACGATTCGTGACGGAGACTTGGCACAATGAACAATGCTGGGAATCGCCCTCGGGTTGTTATTCAGCCGCGGCTCTGGTAGAAGCTGGCTCAGCCCGTCTGTTTGTGGTGTTGTAGCTAAACAAACATTGCCCTGGATGGGAAAAGCGAGGCATTCATCCGCTGCCCGACCCTTAATCATGGTTTAAGGTGGCGGCAGTTTGGGCGGTGGAGAAGGACACTAAGCGAGTGCCACCTCCCACCACACTCAGCCTCGCACTAGTTTAGCCTGAGCATCATCGGAGACATAGTTACAAAAAGATCTTTAGGGCCAAGGTTTGCCGACACCTGCAGGAGATGAACGGAGGATTATGGGAGCTGTAGTTCAGCAGCATCTAGGGGGGGGGGGAAGAGCCAGAGTTTGGAGATCTCAGGGTTCACATTACCTGAGCAGGGACGAGATGGTCACGTTTCTGGGAGACGTCCCCGGCCAGTACACCACGGAAGGGACGCGGTGCCCTCCCTCCCATGTCGTTCGCTTTGCGGCGCTTCCACCTATGGAAAAGAATAGTCATATTAACCCCTCAAGGACCAAGTCTTTTGATAGGTTGTTTTAACCATTATACGCTGGAATAATCTTGTTTTCTAGAGAAACATCTGGGCTCCCGCGTGCAAACCAGACAGAGCGGCGCCCTCCGGCACCATGTCCACATCCTCTTAGATTTGCCTGGACACATGGAATTCATATTGATGAGAAACACAGCCCTGCAGTATGTGGAATTCATAAGCTGCAGGGAAGACACCTCAGAGGTATCCCAGGCGGCCTTGCCTTGATTAGGTAACGGAAATCCCTGCTGAAGCCTATGAATTATACATGTTGCCGGGCAGCACCTTCCTTGTGCTCTCCTTCAGGGATCAAGTAGCATCAGCCCTTCCCAGATATTTTGCAACTACATTTCCCTTGAGTCTCTGCCAACCTAATGAGTTGGGAGTTGTAGTCACAAACATCTGGTGAGCCAGGTTTGCCGACTCCCCCCCCCCCTTTTGCAGGAAAACCTGGTACATCTGGCATCCTGAATCTATAGACCAGGTATGTCAAATTTCAGGCCCACAGATGTTGCTGAACTACAACTCCCACGATTCTCTGCATATCTATTGCATTCAAAGGATTCTGGGAGCTGTAGTTCAGCAACATCTGCTGTGGGCGCCGGAGTTTATAATCCCTGCTCTAGACAGAAGATCGAGGCATCGGGACCATTTCTTTACCACGTGCAGCTTTGCTCGGGGTGTCCCGTTTCTGGGTATTCAGTATCTGTTGACTTCGTGAAAAAGAACGTATTTCCCAAAACGCTGCATGAAATCTATTGCTGTGAGCGGTGAGACGCGGCCGCTCCTCCGGAGATTAATCCCACATGTGTCACCGCTCCAGGTAAGAGAGCGTGGATTACTAAAGCCGCACGGCAGCTCTGGGTTTAAGGAACGTTTACTCCTTGATGTCGACCTGTGAATCATCTCCACACCGCGTCCTGGGGGTCTGGCCAACTTTCGCAACACGCAGACCTCGAATGACCCGAAGGCTCCGTATGTTTATAATAAACTGGCAGGAGTCGCCCAGATCCCCCGCTCGGCGCTGGCAGAGATCCCGGCTGTGCCATGCATCCTGGGACCGTAACACCAACACCCACGTACAAAGGGACTGAAGCACAAGAATTCATAACCTGTGCACCATGTGGACTTTTAATACCGGAAAACCCACTAACCTTACAGCAGGGGTCAGCGACCTGGGCCCTCCTGATGTTTTGGAACTACATTTCCCACAAGGCTCAGCCAATCTAGCAACTCAGCATCATAGGAGATGTAGTTCCAAAACATGTAGAGGTCCTGGGTTGCTGAGCCATCCCTTACAGCAGTGTTTCCCAAACCTGTCCTCAGGGTCCGCTAACAGGTCAGGTTTGCAGGATATGTGAAGCACTGCACAGGTGATATGATTTGCTGCTCAGTGATTGCAGGATTCATTCTGCTTTTCCCCAAAGTGATCTGCAAAACCTGGCCTGGTTGAGGGTCCCGAGGACAGGTTTGGGAAACCCTGCCTTACAGTATAGAGGGGCGCTTCGTGCTGGATTCACATCATGCTAAAAGTGTATAAAAATGAATGACAGGTGCCGTATAACCATTACTAGGATGATCCACATAAAGTAACTCTACCCATGACACGAGATTCGCACCTGTCGCTATAACGCTTTCCTGCATTCGTATGAGCCAATCAAAGCTCACCTGTCATACTCACCCGCTGGGCGCCGCCATTGCCCGTCTCTTCTCATCCGTCAGCATGCTGTGCCTGTAACAAGGTGGCAACGCCATGTGTAGGGTTTCTTGATCTGCCATGTTTTCCTGGACCCATATTACTATTTCATGGAGATAGCAGGAAGAGTGAGGATGCTGCCCTGCAACATGTATAATTCATATGCTGCAGGAAGGAAATCCAGGCAGGTCACCTAGGATTCCTTACATGCAGCGTATGGATTATACATGCTGCGGGGTGGCATTTTTCATGCACTGCCCATTAGAATGAACACATATGGCAGATCTGGCAACCCTAGTCCTGTGGGGTAGTATGTCAGGTGTGAATTAGAAAGAACATACACACTGGGACGGAGGAGTACCTTGCGAGGTCTGCCAGGATCCTGTGAAAGGACCCACGCTTCCTGCAAACTGGCATTTCTCAGTCCACGGCCCATTGTCACCTGCAGAAAGAAAGAGAGAAAGTGTGGGTGAATATTGATTTAACTTTAAATTCAGCAGTCTCTGCCTTCAAGAGAAATATATCCCCGGACTGTGGGATAACATGGACCTTCAAAACGTGCCAGAGTAAAGATTATCACCGATGGGACAAGGGCCACATGGCATTTAGAGGAAACCTTGTTAACCTTGGGGTGTGTGGAACACGCTGTGCTGGATGTTCTGTACTGCGAGGATTAAGAGAGGTGCGGATGGTTAGTCTGCTTTTCAGATCTTACAAAGTGCTGGATGTGGTGACTGCGAGGAGAAACTGGGCACTGACCGATTCCTTAAAGATAAACAAACCCCTCTATGTGATCGTGTTACTAGGGGAATCAGCCAGAAGAAGCCCCTCTATGTGATCGTGCTACTAGGGAGATCAGCCAGGTAGAAGCCCCTCTATGTGATCGTGCTACTAGGGAGATCAGCCAGGTAGAAGCCCCTCTATGTGATCGTGTTACTAGGGTGCTCAGCCAGGTAGAAGCCCCTCTATGTGATCGTGCTACTAGGGAGATCAGCCAGGTAGAAGCCTCTCTATGTGATCGTGTTACTAGGGGGATCAGCCAGGTAGAAGCCTCTCTATGTGATCGTGTTACTAGGGGGATCAGCCAGGTAGAAGCCTCTCTATGTGATCGTGTTACTAGGGGGATCAGCCAGGTAGAAGCCCCTCTATGTGATCGTGCTACTAGGGTGCTCAGCCAGGTAGAAGCCCCTCTATGTGATCGTGCTACTAGGGTGCTCAGCCAGGTAGAAGCCCCTCTATGTGATCGTGTTACTAGGGTGCTCAGCCAGGTAGAAGCCCCTCTATGTGATCGTGCTACTAGGGGGATCAGCCAGGTAGAAGCCCCTCTATGTGATCGTGTTACTAGGGTGCTCAGCCAGGTAGAAGCCCCTCTATGTGATCGTGCTACTAGGGAGATCAGCCAGGTAGAAGCCCCTCTATGTGATCGTGCTACTAGGGAGATCAGCCAGGTAGAAGCCCCTCTATGTGATCGTGTTACTAGGGGGATCAGCCAGGTAGAAGCCCCTCTATGTGATCGTGCTACTAGGGTGCTCAGCCAGGTAGAAGCCCCTCTATGTGATCGTGTTACTAGGGTGCTCAGCCAGGTAGAAGCCCCTCTATGTGATCGTGTTACTAGGGTGCTCAGCCAGGTAGAAGCCCCTCTATGTGATCGTGTTACTAGGGTGCTCAGCCAGGTAGAAGCCCCTCTGATAGTGTTACTAGTGGGATCAGTGAGGTAGAATCTCTGCACACATTGAGACGCTCGCCTGTCGGTGGTTTGATGACTGTGCTGGAGGGTGCGGGCATAGGTTACCTGTAAACCAGATCAAGGTGTTGCTGTCCTCAGATCTGTAGGCCTCAGCTCGGATCTGCTCCACCATATCATCCATCTCCCGTAGGTTCTCGGCGTATACCGACTGGGAGGATGACGCTGCCAGTACAGACAGAGGGACGTGCATGTGAGCCAGAGCCACGTACAGGAAGAACGGCTGTCCACGGGCACTGCGTCAAAAGAGAAACAACACAAGTCGCGTGTGTTTTGTGTATAAAAAGGACCTCAGAAGTTTCAGAACTACGTGCCCCATGATGCTCGCTGGCTGCCACAATGCCTTCAATCATTTAGTCTCCCCCATGTCACGCGAGATTGGGGGAACAAAGATGCATATTTTTTATTTTATTAATCTTAACATGACATCACACGTATAAAATCCCACCCCTGACGTCATGGGACGACGGCAAAAGGATTAAAAATACTGTATAAATGCCCATCAGGCTCTGCGTATAGAACATTAATGGATTTCCTGTTAAGATATCCTGGGGACCAGAGTCTAAATAAATGCAAAGATAAAAATAAATAATTTAAAAAACACTTCTGGCCGCGAGCGTTTCAGATAAGGGATATTCAACTTGTACTTTACCAGGAGGTGGCAACATATGTGGGTTCCTGGTAAAGCACGTCACCCTGCCATCTATAAAGGCCCTTTCTTTGTCCTAGTGATCAGCCCGTCTTAATGCCAGCATGGTGTATAATCATATTGCAATAAACGCAGTGCAGGGTGACGGTATAGTATAGCGAGGGTTAAGCCTGGCAGCTCAAACCTCTATCACGTTTGTTCGCCATAATGCTCAGCCAGCTAGAGGCTGGGAAACACAGCTCAGGAACCCCGCAAATGATTTCTGTCCACCCGTAATGTGCTCCGCAACCCTGGCCTGTCACAACAACTACGCGCACTACGAAAGGCGCAGGGTTAAGCAACTCACTATCTGTCTATCCCAGACCCTAATAATGACTACGCGGACAACAATCCCCCGCTCGCACGTGCCTAACTATCCCGACAACTCCTCCACTAGCGACACGCACGTAGAGCGTGAGGAAGTGGTCCCAGGATTGCAATGCCGTACCCGTCTTCTCTCGACCTGGGGTAGCGACTACATTTCCCACAATCCTTACACCCACTTTCTTGCACTATTCGTTATGCTGCCACCAGTTCTCATGAACACTATGCGTGCGCCGCACCGAAAGACGCAGAGTTAAGCAATTCACTGTCTATCCTAGACCCAAATAATGACTACGCAGACAACAATCCCTGCGCACTTACCCCACTGTCTCAGCGACCGTAACTCACAATTTAGTAGATTACCGAGCTTGAAACCAAAAGCAATAATCCAGTCCCTTCAGTTAGCGTGGATCGACTCAGTCAGAGCAGAACTTAAGTTGTATTTATTATGATAACAAAAATTATGTATATCACAGTGCATTTAGGGTTACAGAAAGAATATGGATATAATATTCATTAATTACAAACAAACAGCAAATAAAAGAAACTGGATTAAAACCACAGACTCTTACTCACGTCAGTAAGCTAACAGGGGCATCCGTGTCCCCTGGGGCTGGAGATTTGAAGACTGGCACAGTTTCTCACGTTCTTAGGTGATCCCACAGAAACAAGTCCTGAGCCCATGCATGGCTCAGGTATATATAGGCTGCCTTGTCCCTCTGGAGGACAGCCCCTATTTTCTACCCCCGTGCACTACATTTCCCAGACTTCCATTTTCCTGGGCACGCTCAGTGAGCTCCTTCGTTAAATCTAATTGCCCAAAGATATCAATTATCTCCAAAGACCCCCTCTAGGGATCAAAGGATGGGATTACTTCTTTGAACTGCATGGCCCCTTACAGCTTGGTGCCACGCCGTCTGTAGCAAGGACGCCAAGGTGTGAATAGAGGATACAGGACTTTCCAGTTCACCAAATGGGTTATTGCTTTTATTCACACCTTTAGATGGTTTCACAAAGAAAATGGTCACTGGCCTGTTAATTGCTTCCTCCAGCAGGCTAGCAGCTCAGGCATTGATCATTTAGGCCAGCTGCGCAAAATGGCCTGGTATCTATAGATAGCCATAGATAGATATATATATACATATCGCGATAGATATACAGATAGGTAGACACAGGTAGATATATATATATATATATATATATATACATACCACAATAGATATACGGATCTAATCTGTCACATGGCCCTCCAGAGGTTTTGGAACTGCATCTCCATTGATGCTCAACCAGTCTGAGTGGCTGAGCATAGTGGGAGATGTAGTTCCAAAGCATCTGGAGGGCCAAGGCTAGGGGACCTCTCATGCGGTATTATAAATAAAATTGATGGAAGCTGCAGCGCTTCTTTATGCAGGAGAATGTAAATCCCCATGCGTTCCCAGTGTACCCAAAGCCCTGGAAACCCCTAAGAAAAAACACAATATTTTTTAATGAAACGGAATAGGAAATTCAGATTTCAAATGCAGATTTCCAATTCATCAGCCAAATGGGAACCGAGCTCCTCCTGCTGAAATAGCGGGCACGCGGTGTTCCCAATTGACAAGGTACCTGAAGTAGTTTAGGGCATTTATAACCTCGTGTGAGGACGCTGCAGCCCGCGAGAGAATGCAATGCTCAGGATTTAGTACCATTTGTGGCGGATCACAGCTCTATTGCAGCTTATTGTACACCAGGGTCCAGTAACCTTGGCCCTCCAGAAGTCTCGGAACTACATCTCCCATGATGCTCATTAGGGTGCATGGGCCTTATGGGAGATGTAGTTCCAAAACACCTGGCGGTCCAAAGCTGCAGACCTTGCTGCGCCATCCACATCCTCAGCTAGTTACCCTCACCCGACGTGCCACCCCTCTCCTATTAGATTGCAAGCTCTCCAGCAGGGTCCTCTCTCCTACTGCTATGTTTGTTTGGCTTGTGTGTGGTTTTGTCTCACCCATTGTACGGCGCTACAGAACTTGCTAGCACTTTATAAGTACGTGTAACTGTATCTAGAGACCTCTGAGGGGGATTAGAGGCACAGGAGCCTTTGTGTCCTCGGTTCGTGCTGTCTCTGGAGCAGAGGCCGTCTCACTACAACAAATTCACGGATGGGAAAACTAGTTTGATCTGGAGAGACAAGACTAAAGGGATGTGAGCGAGGAAGTGCACTCGCGTGACATGATCGCCTTGCACACTGTCAGCTGCCTCTCCCAGATTATTGCTGAGCGCAGCAATCCCGCATCCTAGGTCAGCAGGTGATGGGGTAGGGGGATCCTGCACGGATAACATGGGAATGTAAGAGATTAAGGGTGGGTTTCTCGTCCCCTCTGCAGCTGGGAAATAAGGAGTTAAGCACTTTGAATCCTTCATGAAATCAGCCTTGCGAATGTACCATGCAGCGAGGCTGCTCAAGGTGACAGGCTGATCTGATAACATGGTGATGCAGGTTCGAGGGGGGTGATTTTTTTTTGCCTAGGGTAACCCCAGCATTCCCACAGCAGTGGGAAATTAAGGGGTTACTTACTTTGTAATCCTCCTTGAATTCAGTAGTCAGGCATCCTGCAGGGAGGCTGCTCAAGGTGACTGATAGGATAACATGGTAATTTAAGAGATTCTGTTGAGGGGGGCTTTGCCTAGGGAACCCCAGCATTCCCTCTGCAGGAGGAAATTAAGGGGTTACTCACTTGCATCCTTGAGGAGTCCAGTAGCCTTGCATCCTACAGGGAGGCTGCTCAAGGTGACAGGCTGATCTGATAACATGGTAATGTGTAGGATTCTGGGATTGTCTGTTTAGGGTAATCCCAGCACTACCCATACAGTGGGAAATTAAGGGGTTACTCACTTTGCGTCCTTGATGAAGTCGGTAGCCTTGCGAACGTATCGTGCGGGGAGGCTGCTCAAGGTGACAGGCTGTTCCACAATAACATGGTTCTCCAGCAACGGCAGAGCGAGTCGGCTGTAGCAGGAGGCACCCTCAGATCTGCAAGATGAAATGAGACTTTAGCAGCTCGAGATTTCATATTTTCAGCCATTGGGGTTATGTGCGGTTCGCTTTTCTTACCTCCTTTGCGCCGCAAGGTGTGTCGGACATGGCAGGCACGGCGGGATGTCGCGTCCTGGCTGGTCGGTGCAGCCCATGTCATTGCTATAAGGTATACCATAGTAATAGTCAAAACCTGGGTGAAGAGAAGTGGGACAGCTGAGCCCGGCCATCCGTACGGACATGGAAAGCATGTGTATGCTGTAAACATAACGGTCACGGGATAGTGAGGAACCGCGGACTCGCTCGTCCAAACGCAGCCCTCACAGGCAGAAGGGAAGAATGTAAAGTGGTCACAGTGCCCTGAGCTCCTTCTCCCCCACTTTGGGGGCCAGTCTCGGGCCAATTCAGCCCTCCAAGTGTAATGGCTTAGCTCCTCCTAGAAGCTTGGATCGGTGAGAGCATACCTGAGCTTAAAGAGTCAACTATCTGGGGACCTAGGTCCCATCAATGGCTCTCCATGCACAGCTAGCCAATGGACTGGCTGGACGTTCACAGGAATGCCCAGCCAGCCCCACTAACCTTCCTGGTCATGTGACGTGCTGCAGCTTGCAGAAAGCCAGCAGCATGTCACGTACAAAGGGTCAAAGAGACAACGCTGGCCTGGATTTAAGAGTAACTGAGTATAAAACGGGGGAGGCCGTACTACAAATTACCCCCCAACCCCCTCTGTGACAGCATCTTGGCTTACCCCGGTTGTTTGGATGGTAGCGGTCGTGGTGGCCCAGGTGCCATTTACCTGAAAAGCAGTTAGAAAAGGAAAATAGTTATTTCCAGGAAAATATTTCCATTAACTTGGGTTCAGCTGATTGATTAGATCATGGATGCGCAACCTTGGCCGTCCAGAGGTTTAGGAACTACATCTCCCATGATGCTCAGCCACTCACTAGGTTGTCGGAGCCTTGTGGGAAATGTAGTTCCAAAAACATCAAAAGGGATAAGGATGAGCATCCCTGCTGTAGACCAAATGTCGGCAAATACAGCTTCCCCCAAATCTCATGATCAGCCAGCGTAAAGAGGGGGTGAGCATCATGGGAAATGTAGTTTAAAAGCTTTAGTGGGTTGTAAAGGATGCTCATCACTGCCTTAGTACAGGAATTTGAGTTTTTTTGTACTGGTGTACCTATCAGCCCGGTTCTGTAGCCAGATTGCTTTAATACGTCTGCCAGGGTGGTCTCGTTTAGAGGAAGCCCTCCTATTGAGGTCACGGCGAAGTTGTGCGTCACGCCATTGCGTATCCCAAGTCTTCCGGTGAGCAGGGAGGCTCGAGATGGAGAGCAGGTGGAGGCCGCGGAGTGAAAGTCTACAAATCTGTACGAAAGGAAAGAATACATTTTATATTAGGAGAGCTCTGGGCACGACGCACCAGAAAACACACGACGCACCAGGAAACGCTGCAAAAAAGCAATCTGCACGGCGGCCACAGATCTGACCTCTGGACCAATTTAGATTTACTTTACTATAACGAGAGACTCAAAACCTGAGAGTGTCCCTTTAAATGTGATCTATCCACACATACTGGAGCGTCCCCCCCAATGTGATCCATCCACACACACATACCGGAGCGTCCCCGTCCAATGTGATCTATCCACAAATACCGGAGAGTCCCCGCCTAATGTGATCTATCTACACATACCGGAGCGTCCCCGCCTAATGTGATCTCTATCCACACATACATACCGGAGAGTCCCCCCCCCCCCAAAGTGATCTATCCAACCACACCAGAGCGCCCCCCCCCAATGTGATCTATCTACACATACTGGAGCGTCCCCGCCTAATGTGATCTATCCACACATACCAGAGCGTCCCTCCTAAAGTGATCTATCCACACATACCGGAGCGTCCCTCCTAATATGATCTATCCACACATACCGGAGCGTCCCTCCTAATATGATCTATCCACACATACCGGAGCGTCCCTGTAATGTGACACACTCACCAGAGCATCCCACTAATGTGACACACACACAAGCATCCCCCTAATGTCACTCACACACACATACACACGAGCGTCCCATTATAGATTACTTATGTTTACAATGTATCAAGGGGAACAGGAGAACACGGCGCTAGATGGAAATTAAGTGGGTTTTTCTTTTAGGTGCATAAACAAACCGGTTCCTGCAAAATGCACACTTACCCTAATAGGAGCCGGACTGAAGAAGCGTGTCTGGCTATCAGCCATTTGTTTTGTACGGACTTGGTTGTCCGCCGTGTGCATTTATATGGTATTTTTAATAAATCTAGACTATTACACGTATTAGCTGGCTGACGATGTGGATTCGCTTTTGAAACGGGTTTTTACGGGTTGTACCAGTAATTAGAACTCTGGCGCGCACGCCCCTCCAGCCAGGTCCGGCTCCTATTAGGGTAAGGGTGCATTTTGCAGGAACCGGTTTATGTACCTAAAAAAAAAAAAAAACCTGTTATGTTATGTGCTTGGAGATTCTGTGAAGAGACAGCGAAAGGCGAATCCCCCTCCTGAGGTTCATGTTGGCGGTGCGCCGATCCGGAAGAATTCCCTCCCTTTAAATAGGGAAGAACACATTGGCGGGAGGTACCCGAATAGACATTTATATCTATTGATTGCAGACTAATACCAACTAGATGGTGTATACCGAAATGGAGCCAAAAATACTGTGACTTTGCTTATATATTTTTCCCACTTATCCCACCTGGTAGTGTGTGATGTATTTGGGGAGCGCTGTCCTCTATGCTGTTATTTTTCCATTTATTTAGGTTTACAGTTTTTACATTAAAGTAAACCTAAATAAAAACAGAAAACCTGTCAAGGATGGCAGCGCGCAGGGATGGCAGCGAGCAGGGATGGCAGCGTGCAGGGATGGCAGGAGTCCGCGGGGGTGGCAGGAGTCCGCGGGGATGGCAGGAGTCCGCGGGGATGGCAGGAGTCCGCGGGGATGGCAGGAGTCCGCAGGGATGGCAGGAGTCTGCGGGGATGGCAGGAGTCTGCAGAGATGGCAGGAGTCTGCAGGGATGGCAGGAGTCCGCAGGATGGCAGCGCACAGGATGGCAGCGCGCAGGGATGGCAGGAGTCCGCAGAGATGGCAGCGCACAGGGATGGCAGCGCGCAGGGATGGCAGGAGCGCACAGGTATGGCAGCGCGCAGGGATGGCAGGAGTCCGCAGGGATGGCAGGAGTCCGCGGGGATGGCAGGAGTCCGCGGGGATGGCAGGAGTCCGCAGAGATGGCAGCGCACAGGATGGCAGCGCGCAGGATGGCAGGAGTCCTCAGGGATGGCAGCGCACAGGTATGGCAGCGCGCAGGGATGGCAGGGCGCAGGGATGGCAGCGTGCAGGGATGGCATGAGTCCGCGGGGATGGCAGGAGTCCGCGGGGATGGCAGGAGTCTGCGGGGATGGCAGGAGTCCTGCGGGGATGGCAGGAGTCCGCGGGGATGGCAGCGCGCAGGATGGCAGCGCGCAGGGATGGCAGGAGTCCGCGGGGATGCAGGAGTCCGCGGGGATGGCAGCGCGCAGGGACGGCAGGAGTCCGCGGGGATGGCAGGAGTCCGCGGGGATGGCAGGAGTCCGCGGGGATGGCAGGAGTCCGCGGGGATGGCAGGAGTCCGCGGGGATGGCAGGAGTCTGCGGGGATGGCAGGAGTCTGCGGGGATGGCAGGAGTCTGCGGGGATGGCAGGAGTCTGCGGGTGTGGATTCTAGGAGACATGATGTCATTTCTCAGGAGTACAAGATGTTGTTCAGTACCAAGTACTTACAGCGCTCCTGCAAAAAAATTTCAATTGCCACAAAATCCGTCTGCCAGCGGCCCTTGAGGAGGTTTCCAGGAGTCAAGTGCCGTGAAGTGTTATTCCTGGGAGCCCCGTCATGTTTGCATTATTCATGCTGGGCAGGGCGCGTGTTCCTGCTGCGAAGCTTAACGTCTGATGTACGCGTTATCAGGAGCTGGGGAGCTTTCTATGTAGGCGTCTGTAGAACGTGGACAGCCGGACCTACATCTCCCATAATGCTCAGCAACTCACGGGAAATGTAGCTCTAAAACATCTGGAGGACCAAGGTTGAGGACCTCTGATCAGGGAAGTGGGGGGGGGGGGGGTGTTAAAAATTAACCCTCCTGACTTTTCCCACACACCCACCTCTTGTCTGACCATTCTCAAGATATAAACTCATTCATCCCAGCAGCGGGCTCCCTTAGCGAGGGTCTGAATCTCAAGCTGCAGCATGTCACATGACTTGAACTTCCAGCCAATCCAATTGATCTCAATACTAGTGCACAGATGAGCAAGCGTTCGTTCCTGACCTTTTTCCAGGAAGCCAGATCAGTGAGTGTTGAGCTGAGCTTTATGGGTGGAGCTAATCTTCCCCTGCTATAAGGGCTGGAGCAGCCCTCTAGGTCACAGTGCCTAGAGTGTCCTTTTAAGCTGTAGGAGCCCATGGCTAGCTGGAACCTACGGTCACTTGTTTCGATTAAGTGACACCCCAATCTGAAGTGTTGCTTTATGGGTGAATTAACGATACATACAGCTCACCCAGTGCTCCAGGGTTTATTGTGGTGTTTGTAAGGAATACAGAAGAAAGTGAAGCTCTCTGATTGGCAGACACGTTTTAACTCTGTATTTTGTTGCATGTTTTCTGCCCGGCGTGAAATTAGCGTGCCAGTATGATTAACTGCATTCGTCTCGAGCACAAATATGAGAGAGACTCTGTGATCAGGGAGGTCAAGCGTTTACACCAGATCCACATTACACAAGAGGTGAAAATGTACGCTGTGACGGGCAGGAATGGGAAGGACGCGTACGGTACTGAAAGATAAAAGAGGAGCAGGCGCACCAGCATTCCACTATGAAACATATATTCACATGGATACAGATGAACAGTCGTCATAACCCCATTAATAAAACATTATTCCAAGTGAGAGACTGGTGGGCCTGGTCCTCCTCTTCCCTGGGAAGCGTAGCGGCTCCGGACCTTTGTGTAGCCTTGATCTTTGATTTTGTGTGAAGCCCCTAATTGTGTTTGTATGTCAGCGGTACAGGACACAGCATCAACTCGTGCAGTGCTGATTACCATGCAAGCTCTGCACCCACCACTGCAGCCGTGCGCCCGCCACGAACCACCTCAGCTGTACGCCCACTACTCTACACTATACATGACTCCCTCAGACCATGAAATTGGAAAATCCCACCAGATGCTAAACTCCTTGAAGTGGTGTTTAGTTTGCAGAAACATGCACCTCCTTACCGCAGCCCCTCTGAAGCCATTTTATCCAAGTAAGGGGTATTTGTCGCCGGCTCTGGCCAGTTTGCACCAAGGTCGCCCCATCCAATGTCATCTGCTAAAATCACTATGAAGTTTGGCTTTTTGGAATCAAGGGATTTCCACCAACAATTTGAGGCGAGAGTCCAGAGGTGAAAACAGCAACAAAAAAGGCTAAAGGCCAAAACGGTTTTAATGAAAAGTAATAGGATCATCGTGTTCTCTGGGATTCCAGCAAGTCTCCAGGAGGAACCTACTGGAGATCCGGACGGGAGGAACCGGCAATCCAGGAGGAACCTATTTGAAAGCAAAGCAGGAGGAACCAGTATATCTCCAGTAATCCAGGAGGATCCTCTGGGAGATCAGGGTAGGAGGAACCAGAAAGTCTCTAGCAATCCAGGAGAAACCAGTAGGTTTCCAGTAATCAAGGAGGATCCTCAGGGAGATCAGTGCAGGAGGAACCAGCAAGTCTCCAGTTATCCTGTGGAGCCAGGTGGAGATCAAGGCAGAAGAAACGAGCAAGTCTCCAGGAATAGTCTAGTAGAGATCTGGCCAGGAGGCACCATCAAGTCTCCACAAATCAAGGAGGCACAAAAATAATATATAGCAATCAAGTTCCTTAAAATCCAAGAGGAGCATTGAGGACATCTGGGCAGGAGGAACCTGTAAGCATTCAGAAATCCAGGTGAAAGTTAGTGAATGTCTATGCGGGAGGAACCATTAATTCTCCAGTAAACGGTGATGAGCTTTGAGGAGCACTTAGCAGGAAGAATAAGCAGATATCCTTGAATCCAGGAGAAGATCAGGCTCGGAGTCGGCACGTGGCTTTTTAGGATCCTCAAGTGAAGAAGAAATCGCAGTTCGCTGTAAACCCATCATGCCTCATAAAATCCAGTAGTTGCTTGGGGGCATTCGGTGAGAAGACACTGCACATTTCCGAAATCCCACGACTAATTTGAAGAGCAGGAGCATGTGCTTCAATATACAGCGAGAGGGAACAAGGACGCCCAAAGCCAAAGAAACGAGTCCCTGGAAAAACTGGGCCAAGATACAGAACGGAAAGTCAACCAAAGACCACCATATGTCCTCATGAAGACGGCAAGGACGCGAAGACTAGAGCAGGGCTGGAGGACTCCAAAATGTCTTCATTAATCCCAACAGAGGGTATTCAGATATCTGAAAGACAAAAGACATGGAAACCAATGTATACCAGGAAAAAAAGACACCATGCGAGCACTGCCCAAACAGGGCCACCCTAGAGGTGAACATGTTACACGCAAGTCAATGTTCCTCTGCCATTTACCGAATCGCACCGCGTGTTTAACGCCAAACTATGCAGAGAAATGTTAAAACACAGGGGGGGGTGTCAGACACGGGGGGGGGGTGTGTCAGACACGGGGGGGGTGTGTCAGACACGGGGGGGGGGTGTGTCAGACACAGAGGGGGGGTGTCAGACACAGAGGGGGGGTGTCAGACACAGAGGGGGGGTGTCAGACACAGGAGGGGGGGTGTCAGACACAGGAGGGGGGGTGTCAGACACAGGAGGGGGGGTGTCAGACACAGGAGGGGGGGTGTCAGACACAGAGGGGGGGTGTCAGACACAGAGGGGGGGTGTCAGACACAGAGGGGGGGTGTCAGACACAGAGGGGAGGGGGGTGTCAGACACAGAGGGGGGGTGTCAGACACAGGAGGGGGGGTCTTAGTCCCCTTTATGTCCATTCAACATAAATGCAATGTATAAGTGCAGCGTGGCCTGGTTTACGCGGAATGATCGGTTTACACGGAAGGATCGGCTTCCACCTCTTGCACATACATGCAGCTATATTCTGCTGGTGACATTTTAGTCTCTCCCCGTCCAGCATCAGGCCTGAGCGAGCACGCGTTCGTGACCATAATGTGTACATTGGCATACACCGCTGTACATCTGACCCCTCATGGAGGGATTTAAATCTGCCGACACGTTCACTTCTGTTTTACTTCGATCAGCAGTTAAAACGCTTTCATAACAGACACAGACGTACACAAACACACACATCCCACCGCAGCCTGAACCTCCTAACCTGTACACAACAGGATGTGACCAATGTCGCAGGTGTTTGCTTGAGGCGCACACTGCACATTACTGAGTCTTATTGCTTTGTAGCTCTGATTAATGTGCGGTGTGTACGCGTGTATGACAGAGCTCCACAGCAATAAAACTCAGTAATGTGCGGTGTGTATGAGTGTATGACAGAGCTCCACAGCAATAAAACTCAGTAATGTGCGGTGTGTATGAGTGTATGACAGAGCTCCACAGCAATAAAACTCACAGTAATGTGCGGTGTGTATGAGTGTATGACAGAGCTCCACAGCAATAAAACTCACAGTAATGTGCGGTGTGTATGAGTGTATGACAGAGCTCCACAACAATAAAACTCACAGTAATGTGCGGTGTGTACGCGTGTATGACAGAGCTCCACAGCAATAAAACTCACGCTCATACACACTGCACATTATTGTGAGTTTTATTGCTGTGGAGCTCTGTGATACAGTAATGTGCAGTGTGTATGAACGTATCACAGTGCTCTACAGCAAAAAAACTCACTTATACACACTGCACATTACTGTAAGTGTGAGTTTTTTGCTGTAGAGCATTGTGATACGTTCATACACACTGCACATTACTGCATCAGAGCACCACAGCAATAATACTCACAGTAATGTGCAGTGTGTATGAGCGTTGAGTCTTATTGCTGTGGAACTCTAATATAGTAATGTGCAGTGAGAATGACTGTGACGGTTATTGCTGTGGACGTGATGCATTCATATACAAGATATTATAAACGATCTAAAACACCCAGTAATGAGCTTCGTAAAACCCCATTCCCTGTATAATATAGCGCCCCCCCCTCTGGCCATTTGTCCTGTAAAGGGTGTTGCTTTCTGTTACATATTCACCCGTCGGGGTGAAACTCACTTGCCAACTCTGTAACAAAGCGAGGCATTGAGAAAAACGTGAACCAACCCGTCCTTAGGTTGGCATTGAAGGCGGTGTGAATGCTGTACCCTTCCTGTGCCCACCTGGCAGGGCGAGACTGGCATAATTGAAGGCAGGATGAATCCAGGTGTGTTTTGAAACTTACAAAATATTGAGCTCACACCCTGCGCTTAAACACAAAGCGCTCCCAGGCGGCTGTAAGGACCAGGACAGTCCCTGCTCCCCAACCTAAACGATAATTTTTTTTTATTTTTTTTTTTGGAGAAAGTATCTTACCAGGAAGGATACAAGGAGATTTCTCTCGTTTTCAAGTATGTCCTGGGTGGCGAGTATGTACCGTTAGGTGTCTCGCCCAAGGACACTTACTGGAGAGGTGCTCTTGCTGGGATTCAAACCTATGTCTCCACAGTTATAGAGCAGTGATGTTACCTCTACTTAACAGTCAATTAGTGAAGGAGGGAATGGTTTGATAAGGCAGCAGGTGGCTACTGAGTGGTGTGCGATACTTGAGGTAAGGGATGGCAGCTGAATGAGATAAGGCAGGGAGCTTAAAAGGCTTCTAAACTACCCCCTGGTGACGTCCTTTGAATACATCCCACACAATACAATGATGTGAGTCGGTGACTGACCCATTCACTCCATTCTATGGCCAAAGCCACACAGCGAGGAGCAAGTCATGGAAAGATACAACACAAAATATCACACAATGGAGCGCCCAGTGACACCTATAGCGGAAAATATCAGACAATGGATGCACCCAGTGACACATATAGAGGAAAATATCAGACAATGGATGCACCCAATGATACATATAGAGGAAAATATCAGACAATGGATGCACCCAGTGACACATATAGGGGAAAATATCACACAATGGATGCACCCAGTGACACAGAGAGGAAAATATCACACAATGGATGCACCCAGTGACACATATAGAGGAAAATATCACACAATGGATGCCCCCAGTGACACATAGAGGAAAATATCACACAATGGATGCACCCAGTGACACATATAGAGGAAAATATCAGACAATGGATGCACCCAGTGACACATATAGGGGAAAATATCACACAATGGATGCACCCAGTGACACATATAGAGGAAAATATCAGACAATGGATGCACCCAATGATACATATAGAGGAAAATATCAGACAATGGATGCACCCAGTGACACATATAGGGGAAAATATCACACAATGGATGCACCCAGTGACACAGAGAGGAAAATATCACACAATGGATGCACCCAGTGACACATATAGAGGAAAATATCACACAATGGATGCCCCCAGTGACACATAGAGGAAAATATCACACAATGGATGCACCCAGTGACACATATAGAGGAAAATATCAGACAATGGATGCACCCAGTGACACATATAGAGGAAAATATCAGACAATGGATGCACCCAGTGACACAGAGAGGAAAATATCACACAATGGATGCACCCAGTGACACATATAGAGGAAAATATCACACAATGGATGCACCCAGTGACACATATAGAGGAAAATATCACACAATGGATGCACCCAGTGACACATAGAGGAAAATATCACACAATGGATGCACCCAGTGACACATATAGAGGAAAATATCACACAATGGATGCACCCAGTGACACAAACTAATCAAGAGGAAAAACAAACACATGTAAGATATCAGCAACATCAAATAAACACAATAAAGACATTTCATTTTTGGTGGTAGCGGCCCTTTAAGAGTGGGCCCAGGAGTAGAGTATTACCTGGATGTTGCCAGAGGAGCTTGCACTCTATGGCCATGCATTGGTAGATGATCCAGAACATTTTATTTCCTCATCTGTATCACCCAACGGGAACCTGTAAAATACGTCACACTTTAATATAGCGCGCAGCAGCCGCACAAGGTCGATATGCAAGAAAACAAAAGCAACATTTCCGTTAGTAGCCCTTTAGAGAGGAACCGCAAGGTGCAATATGAGCCATGTGACAACATCTACTTCAGTGACAGGTACAATGACCAGGGTGTGGACTATCACTCCCGCAAATCTCAGCGGTGTGCCAGCACCCTACAACTCAGACTTCTAACGCTGCTGTATAACCTTGTTAATTGGGTGGACGGAGGGACAGACGTCTTCTGATTTAATCAATCTTACCAACCCTGAGACGAGGGACACACACACATGGACACTGACACACACACATGGACACGGACACACACACATGGACACGGACACACACACATGGACACGGACACACACACACACACTCTCCCAGTGCCCAGAACATTTTACAGTTGGAGATAACTTTCCTAGAAGCTGCTGTGGACAATTCTCTGAAAGGAATCTCAAATGTCACTGCGTTCACAGCCTCAGGCACCTGGGTTTGTTTGGCATTCCTTCTGTGCCAAAGAGCTTACACTCTATATTTATTTAGCCGGGCAAGCGGAATGTATTCAGCACTGAGGGCTGCTGGGCCAAAGAGCTGACACTCTATGCTTATATACCGGAGCAGAAGGAATGAATGCACTTTGAGGGCTGCGACAAAAAGCTCACACTTTATGCCAATTATTGTGCCAAGCCCTCAGTGATGCGTGCATTCCTCCTGTCCAGCTATATAAGCATAGAGTGTAAGCTCTGTCCCAGCAGCCCTCAGTGATGCGCGCATTCCTCCTGTCCAGCTACAGTTGTGTTCAAAATTATTCAACCCCCAATGCTGTAAAGGGTTTTAGTGAATTTAGTGACATTTGTAATTGTATTCAGAATGAAATCCTACAAGGACTTTTTAAAGAACCATATGCAACTAAAATGACATCAATTGGTTTTGTAATACAGTAGTAAATGTTTCTTTTGTGAATTCTTCATTGACACAATTATTCAACCCCTTAAAGACTACCACTCTGAAGAACAGAGGTTCTTTCAATCAGGTATTGAAAACACCTGTGGATGTCACGGAGCAGCAATAAAGCATAATAAGCACCAATTAGGCAGCTTTAAAATGACTGTGATACTCAGCGCCTTCTAGACATTTACTGGTGTGGTTACAAACATGGTGAAGTCAAGAGAATGGTCCAGGAAGACAAGAGAAGAGGTGATTACTCTTCACAGGAAGGGCAATGGCTATAAGAAGATTGCAAAGATGTTAAACATACCAAGAGAGACCATAGGAAGCATCATTCGCAAATTCAAGGCAAAGGGCACTGTTGAAACGCTACCTGGTCGTGGCAGAAAGAAGATGCTGACTTCGACTGCTGTGCGCTACCTGAAGCGTAGAGTGGAGAAAAGTCCCTGTGTGACTGCTGAGGAACTGAGAAAAGATTTGTCAGATGTGGGTACTGAAGTTTCAGCTCAGACAATACGGCGCACACACTGCGTAATGAAGGCCTCCATGCCAGAACTCCCAGGCGCACCCCCTTGCTGTCTCCAAAGAATAAGAAGAGTCGACTGCAGTATGCCAAAAGTCATGTGGACAAACCACAGAAGTTTTGGGATAGTGTTCTGTGGACTGATGAAACAAAATTAGAACTGTTTGGGCCCATGGATCAACGCTATGTTTGGAGGAGGAAGAACAAGGCCTATGAAGAAAAGAACACCTTGCCTACTGTGAAGCATGGCGGGGGGTCAATCATGCTTTGGGGCTGTTTTGCTTCTGCAGGTACAGGGAAGCTTTCAGCGTGTGCAAGGTCCCATGAATTCTCTTCAGTACCAGGAGATATTGGATGACAATGTGATGCAGTCCGTCACAAACCTGAGGCTTGGGAGACGTTGGACCTTTCAACAGGACAATGATCCCAAGCATACCTCCAAGTCCACTAGAGCAGGGTTGCAGATTAAAGGCTGGAACATTTTGGAGTGGCCATCGCAGTCACCTGACATAAATCCGATTGAGAACCTCTGGTGGGACTTAAAGAAAGCAGTTGCAGTGCGCAAGCCTAAGAATGTGACTGAACTGGAGGCTTTTGCCCATGACGAATGGGCGAAGATACCCGTAGATCGCTGCAAGACACTTGTGTCAAGCTATGCTTCACGTTTAAAAGCTGTTATAACTGTAAAAGGATGTTGTACTAAGTACTAAGATTGAATGTCACTTGGGGGTTGAATAAAACTGATAATGATGTGAGCACAGAAAAGACATTTGTGGTTATTTCATTATAAATGTTATGTTATATTTGTCTGACCTACACGTGCCTCTTTGATTTAATTGTAAGCAAGATGACTGAATGATCAAAATCAATGTCAAACTGGCCAAAACACTCAATTTCAGTGGGGGTTGAATAATTTTGAACACAACTGTATATAAGCATAGAGCGTAAGCTCTTTTCCCCAGCAGCGCTCAGAGGTTCTGTGGGTATTAGATGCTTATTCTTGGCAGCCGTGGAAGCTGTCACTCGTTTATTCTTGTCTGGTCACTGTGCAATATACAGTATATATATATATATATATATATATCTCGTCTGAATAGACCTAATAAGTGAGATCTCGTCTGTTTTTTCTTCCATTTTTTTGGCGGGTTGTAAACAGTCTACTTAGCGACTCGCCCGCAGGTGTTTAATGAAGAGGTGTGGGGGGGGGATTAGACGGACCCCTGCCCGCGTCTGAACCCGACCTAGCCTTTTCATTTAAAAAAGCGCCAATGCGGCCAAGACTTTCGGCGGCCGCTGTTACGTAACCTGGAAGGAGTTTTATGCCTTGAATTAAAGTGTTTACCCACAATAAAAACCTGCTGGCGCGACATGAACTTGTCTCGCCGCGTGACACGGCGCCGCAATCCTGTTATTCCTCCAGGAACCGAAAACAACCCCAGAGGAGCAGGAATCACTGAATATCTGCAGCGTGGATCTCACCTCCAGGGGCTGCTGAACTCCAACTCCCATGATTCTCTGGCCCTCAAACTGCATGGAAAGGCTTCTGGGAAACCTAGGCCAGAGTTTGACATCCCAAATCCTCTAGGATCACGGCACTTGCTCCTTCACTGAGGTGAGGCAGGTGGGGCCTTATTGAAGAACGACATGCTCTCACAGATGTGGAAGACGGAGGAGCCGGCGGGTTGACCGCCAATTTATTTATTTATTTAGGATTTTACCAGGAAGGATACATTGAGATTTCTCTCATTTTCAAGTATGTCCTGGGTTCAAGAACATTGAAGTGTTACAGAAATACAAAGTAATACAATGTAAAGATATTAACAACACAAATATACAGGATTAACAGAAAATAAATATGTAGGAAATAGTCACTATGTTACATGTTTACAGGTGCATTATTATTATTATTATTATTCTTTATTTATAAAGCGCCAGCATATTCCGCAGCGCTGTGGCGCATTCTGTATATAGTCACTGAGTTACATGTTTACAGGTGCATTCTGTATATAGTCACTGTGTTACATGTTTACAGGTACATTCTGTATATAGTCACTATGTTACATGTTTACAGGTGCATTCTGTATATAGTCACTGTGTTACATGTTTACAGGTGCATTCTGTATATAGTCACTGTGTTACATGTTTACAGGTGCATTCTGTATATAGTCACTATGTTACATGTTTACAGGTGCATTCTGTATATAGTCACTGTGTTACATGTTTACAGGTGCATTCTGTATATAGTCACTATGTTACATGTTTACAGGTGCATTCTGTATATAGTCACTATGTTACATGTTTACAGGTGCATTCTGTATATAGTCACTATGTTACATGTTTACAGGCGCATTCTGTATATAGTCACTATGTTACATGTTTACAGGCGCATTCTGTATATAGTCACTGTTACATGTTTACAGGTGCATTCTGTATATAGTCACTGTGTTACATGTTTACAGGTGCATTCTGTATATAGTCACTATGTTACATGTTTACAGGTGCATTCTGTATATAGTCACTAGGTTACATGTTTACAGGTGCATTCTGTATTGAGGTATGTTAATAGGGAGCTCTTGAGTGACTTTAGACTGGGTGAAGATTTGATGGTGTCTGGGAGGTTATTCCATATTTGCGGTGCTCTGTAGGAAAATGAGGATGGAGCCATTTTCTTTTTGTATTGTGGTGTTGCAAGTAAGGTGCAGGTCCTGGATCGGAGGTTATAGGATGAGGGAGCGGCTAGGGGAAGCAGCCTATTCAGGTAGGGTGGCAGCTTCCCAGAAAAGCTCTTAAACACCAGGTTGGAAAGGTGAAGGGTGCGTCTAGATTCCAGCGATGGCCAGTTTAGCTCTTTTAACATGTCACAATGGTGGGTCATGTAGTTACATTGTATAACTCATTCTGCCGCTTTGTGCTACAATGTAGTAATTGATTGGATGGGTGCGCCGATTATCCTCAGGCAGAGCTACTGCTGCGCTGCAAGAGAGAAGAGGACACGGTGCTGCAGGAACATTTCTACTTGTAGGGTGGACGTAGCAAGGTTGAATTTTTAACCCTTCCATGTTTTGTGGATCGTCGCTTTATCGCACCGTGCCGGTTGAGTTAAACCAACGCTGGAGTACGGGCACTGTATGGCACCTGGAGTTATGGAGCCAGCATGTCCAGGGGTTGCTGTGGGTAACTTTGGTAATAAACCTCTAGACCTAATGGTCAGGAGCCCAGAGGACGGTGACCTTGCTGTAAGGTTAAAGCAAATTACACGGCACGGGTCTCTGAAGAGGGCGAGACCTAGCGTGGTGCCCACAGGGGACGCAGTAATTTCCGCCTGAGCGCACACAGCGTTTCTTTCCCAGTGTCAGGTGACCGCGTGTGGCTCGTCAAGACACGAGTCGTTTACAAACACACCAAGTCGTCTGCAGGCAACAAGCACACATCTGTGGGCACACTGGATGGGCACGCATGCCAAGACAGTTGCCTGGCGGGGGGGTGGACCGAGGACAGCAAACGCCCTTGCTGCAGGATGACTGGGTGATACGTTGGGATATCACTGGCACAGAGGGGCGACAGTTCACACCGGGTTTAAGGCCCCCCAGGAGCCAGGCAGGACAGGTAGGAGCCAGGCAGGGGCCAGGCAGGAGCCAGCCAGGACAGGTAGGAGCCAGGCAGGACAGGTAGGAGCCAGGCAGGACAGGTAGGAGCCAGGCAGGAGCCAGGCAGGACAGGTAGGAACCAGGCAGTAGCGGTAGGAGCCAGGCAGGACAGGTAGGAGCCAGGCAGGACAGGTAGGAGCCAGGCAGGACAGGTAGGAGCCAGGCAGGACAGGTAGGAGCCAGGCAGGAGCGGTAGGAGCCAGGCAGGACAGGTAGGAGCCAGGCAGGACAGGTAGGAGCCAGGCAGGACAGGTAGGAGCCAGGCAGGACAGGTAGGAGCCAGGCAGGACAGGTAGGAGCCAGGCAGAGCTTTCTGCACAGATTCTGAGCGAAAAATCCAGATATGCAGGACAATTCTAGGAGTAAAACGCTGACCCTGGCACAATCTGTACCCACGCTAGCCCCGACACCTCCCAGTGCCCCAAAACAAAATGTTATTCCATGGATCCTTCTCTCCAGGAGGGAAACCAAACAGCAAGTGACGGCGTAAAGGCAGTTTTTGCCCGCCTGGAGAAGGTGCCCCCCCTTTATTCGTGGTGGAATATCGTACCCCAGTGATACCTCATACCAGGTGTCAGCAGCCTCGCACCTCCAGGTGGTTTTTTCAGAACCATTTATTTCCCATGAGGCTCATCAACCTATTGAGTGACAGAGCATCATGGAGGATGTAGTTCCAAAACATCAAGAGGGGGGGGAATAGATTAGATGAGACCCCTGAGCAACCTGACAGGTACCAGAGCTCACAGGTCTCATCCCCACTGGGGGTTTATTCGCTAAACTATGAAATGGGGCGACACCAACAGGCAAAGTGCACCTCCCGAGCCAAAATATGACAGAAAATCACACTGCAATTCAGCTGCAACGTTACTGAACCCCATGGGGCAACTAGTACCCCCTTATCAAGGAGTGCACCCAGTGCCCCCTTACCCAGCACCATGCCCAAAAGCCCCCCTTACCCAGCACCATGCCCATACCCCCCTTTACCCAGCACCATGCCCATAGCCCCCCTTACCCAGCACCATGCCCATACCCCCCTTTACCCAGCACCATGGCCCATAGCCCCCCCTTAACCCAGCACCATGCCCATAGCCCCCCTTTACCCAGCACCATGCCCATAGCCCATGCCCTTACCCAACACCAAGCCCCCCCTTACCCAGCACAGTGCCCCCTCAGTGGATCAGACTGTATGCCCCTGTGCTGTGTCCTGTTAACCCTTTAAGGGTCAAGGTAATCTCTTATGTTATTGTATATTAATCCCTATGGAAGAATCAAGTGGTTAAATGAGTTAACCCTTTGATACACTGGTTCAGAAATAGAATGTTACAGGTTGAATTCTTTGCAGAGGGTTTGGAATAAGCTCAGCTTCATCTTTATAATGTCACAGTGAATCCATTACTGCCAGGCAGACTCGTGTTAGGAAGCACAGACACCGAAAGGGTTAATGCTATTAAAATAAGAGGTTATCCAGGGTCAGTTTTATTGCAGCCCCCCCAAGCCTGGGCATAGTGCACACAGACAGACACACAGGGTGAGGCACACCGACAGACAGACATGGCCAGGTT